>JAOYRS010000080.1:9925000-10172155 GCA_032432895.1 Dryadula phaetusa | reverse complement strand
TGGTAAGACAAAATCCACCACTCAACAGGTTGTCTCGAATTCGGTGGAAAGCAAAGTACGGTGTACCTTGATACTATGTACTTTTTGTCTACCGTGCTATGTGCAATAAAAGCGTGAAGCTATTTGTATAATTGTACAAACAACAAAATTTCAATATTTATATTGATCTAAAATACAAAATTAATTTAACATTTTAATAATTATTATAATATTAAAATATATTTTAATTATAATAATATTTATTTTTATAATGTTTTTCTTAACCATAGACACGTGTTATACTTCAACATGTAAGTTCTCAATGTTTTTTATTATCTGTCATTCGTAGTTGGTTATCGATCATGAAATGTCATTAAAATATAATTTTGTATTTGTTTGCTTATTATTTTATTCTATGAACTGTACATAAGTCACATTCAAGTTTTCTAATTACATTCATTTCTTTTATACACGAGGACACAATATACGATAGAAAAGAAATGAAGATAACTTAATAATACAATTAATTTAAGTTGCTAATACAAGTATTAGTTATATTTATAAAAGATATACAACTTAATAAATTTTCTGTAAGTAAATCTTATTATTAATTGATGACACAATCGTAAATTAATATAATAACATTGAAGTGTATCCTTCAATTGTTATTTTTTTTTCATTGTCATAGATCGAAATCTCTAAACGTTTATAGCATCATATGTGTCTTCAAGTATTCTTATTTTATATATAAAAACTATACAATATGTAGAAGTTTAAAAGTAAAATTATAATTAATTTAAGTTTATAAATAAAATTACTAAATCATAATCAGCAATAATTTTAAGAGCTAATTTTATCTTTTTTTAATGACATCTTTAAAAGTTATTCATACTTACTGTAGAATTATTCAATAAATAATTTAAAATATTGCAATATTTCAAATTTGGATACAAAAAAGCTCAAGTCTGCATGAGAGTATATAGTATACATCCAGTATGTATTATAAATCCAGTATATAGTATACATCCAGTATGTATTATACACACCACTAGTCGCTGAATATGAATACAGAACTGACAACAGCAACAATAACTACTAAAGAGTAGTTAATGGGGGATTCCACAGTAAAGACCGAGTTTCACCCAGCATATTTTATTTTAATACTGATGAATACATTGAAATATTTTGAAAAACATCTTCCTGCACAAGTATAGTACAGTAACATTTATAAAATTCAATCATCATACAATTTTCATAACTGTTATATAAATTAAGACAATGATGTTCAATATTTTATATACAATGCTTAAATTTATTTGTGATCATTTCACTTTATATGATAATTTAAATATTGTATTTGTTCCAGAGCAATAGTTTAGTTTTGTTTTAAATTTAACATAGTAAAGTATTTAATTTAAAATAAATGTGAATATACTTTTAATTATGTGACAAAATTCTCAATAAAAGGATTACAAACTTTGGCATACAATTAATAATATAGAAATTATTATACTAAATATATTTTTTTACAATAAGTATCATGTACTTATTAATTATATTTTAATGTATTTGTAATATTTTTTGTAATAAAGAAAAATTATAATGGAGTTTTATTTAAAATAAAAAGTTCTCAAAAAATTAAATAAGTTTATTAACACGAAATTGCCGGATAAATGTCGAACAACGACTGATGAATGTCTCTTAGAGAATCTATTGTCTATGAATATTGTCTCTATTGAGATAGGTTTTAGTAAATTAAAATAAAATGGCACTGCTCTGTGTGACCGCGCTCTTGACATTTTTTTAAGTTTTGATGCAAATGTTAGATACCCAATAAATAGATAAAATAATACAATTTACACGTTTTACCCCTGCTATCGTTCTTGTTTTAACGACATTTCAGTGTGTGTAATATTTTTAAAGAACCATTTAATTCAAAAAATATAAAAGAAATATACTATTTTCTTAAAACGTAATTGCAATGTTGTTACATTGTATATAAATTATTTACATTGTACATTTTGTAATTTCACTTTTTCGATGAATTATTAAGAAATATTATCAATTGTGATTGTTTACATAATAAAGTTATATTTAGTTCAAAATTGTCTATGCTTTTGTATTTTATTATTTCTGTTTCTTCAATTTTATTAAAAAAATATATGTTTTTACTAAGAGCTAATGTTATTCATTTTTTCTTGATCTATTTAAATTATAATAATTAAAAGAAGATTCTAAAATTAGTAGAATATTTCAGTACATCTACATGTTTTTAGATAAATAAATATTTATTTGAACCAATCATGTGTAATTATTAATAAGCATTTTTTTTGTGTTTCACGCTTTTTATCCTGCAGAGCGGGGTAATCAGAGACAACCCAGTGACAAGATACTCCGTTGTTTGATTCCCGCCCGAAACTGAGACATTGCATGTTGTGTGGTGCAACTCAACGCCACACTTTCTCTTACCAGAGCGAGGAAGTGAAAATAATTTTAAATATAATCACACCCTGAATATAAATAGATTTTTATCATATCTTATTTTGTTAAAAACAATAAGATCGATTTTACTTAGAATATATTACATTACATCTTACGTTATTTGCAAAATGATTGAATACAGGCGACACAACAGTTTGTCATTTTTGTACATTGTTTGAGTTAATATCTTTGATTTTTTTATTACGTTTTTCTTTTGTGTATACATCCTACACACATACACAACATTTATTTTTTTATTTTATTTTCCTTTTTTTATGAATTTTATTCAATTTACTCTTCTACTAAATTCATTAAGTGTGCTTACGATCTGAAAAATAAGATTAATAAAGAATTTTGAGTGGGTATCGTTATTTAAAAAAAATACAAATATCCATTTCGTTTAAGTTGCAAGCAATTCTGTTTTACATTGTTAAAGTTTTATGCTTCGGGCTATAGTTAATTACATGGTAGAAATTTTGAAATTATGTAGTTATCACACGGTCAGAGATTGCTAGTTTCAATTTTAAATCTAAATATTCAAGGTGGAGACCATGGCCTATTAATTATTGAAAAAATGAAAATCTATAATAATTATGTGTTAATTTAATTGTTGTGTGTTCGAATCATCTATTTCTTCTAGAAAGACTTTTTCAAAGAAATGTGTTAACGGTATCTATAGTTGTATTGTATATGTTCTGTCCGATTTACGAAGTGTGGTTGGTGAAATCGGTCGGAGGTCGCTTTTAAGTAGACGGTTGGTCACATACGAAATATATTCCTTACCTTGAGTGCTATTTAAGATTTTAAATTTAAAATCTTTTTACTTCTGTATATTTTTATCTGGCTTCTTTCCTTTCTTTTAATGTGGTCATAAAGCAGTTTTCTACCATTTTTAAAATCATGGATAATATGATGCAATTTTATTACACTTTGTTATGGTTCCTCAAGTATTTAAATACTGTAGTAATATATATATATATATATATATATATTTATATATAAGATCATTTCAATACTTGTAAAATACTTTTGAAATTATTAAATTTGGACGTTCGAATAACGCAGCGTATATGGTCGCTCGCAGCGTAGGGGGTGACACTGTAGGGTGAGGGGAAAGAGACGCGGCTCCTTACGTAGTGGACGGGACCGCGATTAAATGTTTTAAGTTTTGAGTTTGAATTTTTTATTCTGGTTAAAATGCTATCTTCATATTTTATTTATTTATTATATATTTTATTTTTTATTCAGATTTTATTATTATACTAGATTTCGCTCGCGGCTTCGCCCACATGGTGATATTGATGAAATATAATTGTACTTACTAGTTATCGTTATCATAAAAAAAATATTGTGATAAAATAATGGCTTGTCGCGTGGTTAATTGCTTTCAAATATTTTTTTTCATTTAATTATGTTTGTTCTTGTTCATTCACAAAGATTTCAAAACGAGTACAAGTTATCACGAAATGATTGTCTACTACACTACAGTCGACGCGTCTACTGACTACTGACTCATGTATTATTAGTCCATGGAATATTATAAAAGGTCTCGAACTGGCTGTGGGCAAGATTTTCTCTTTAGAGACAAGTGTTTTTCTTACTCATTTAAAAGGCGTCATCTCATTTAAGCAACGTACTGTTCAATAAGTCATTCAAAAACAAAATATTAGTTATATAAAATATCTTTAAATAATTTATAAAAAATAAACAAATATTTTAACAAAAATATAAAACCCACTTCGACTAATATCAACTGAAAAATAAAAAAATAATAATTATCTAAATATTCATTTATAGTTCACCTAAGTTAAAAATTATAAACTTTGGAGTTGGTGTCAGTCCGGTCCCGTCTCTGTGTTTTTACATATCCCTATACGTAATGTATAATATTATGTCTGAAGTACATACAGTTGTAAACCTATCCGTCACCGATTCTAAAGTTATTTTATGTAATATATTATATTTTCAACTTGGTGAACTATAAATAAATAATATGATAATTGATTTCTTTTTTCAGGGCATATTATTTGAAGTCTGTTTTCTATTTTTCTTAATGTCCGTCTGAAAGTATGCTTATTAATTTTAAATATATAAAATAATTTGTCATTAAAATTTTCAAGAATATATATAATTCATTATTAAAATAATGAATATTTAATTTAGTCCTCCAACTTCAGCAATACATAAGTTATAAAACTTTTTTTTAGTTTTGTCTGTCTCTTTGTCACATATAAACACGAACAGTCAGTTCTCACAGGCACATCCGCACATCTGTGGAACTACTCGACGGATTTGAATATATCTTTTGTCCCGTAATTGTTAAGCCTGGAGAGTTTTCTTGGGGTTCAAATCTTTGGAAAATTTAATGATAATTGACAATACGAGTGGACCACCTGAATGGCGAGATTGATTCAACTTCACCTCAGCATACGTTTTTCTGTATTATAGAGACACATTTCGATTCAATTGAAATCGTTCGTAGCTAATAATTCTACGTATTTAACAATATATTACGTATGATATTTGAAGACGTCACAAAGTGTGCCACAGTATTACACTAATAAATCTCTACTTATTATAAGAATAGCTGAAGAAAAATAGCTTATGTTTTCTAATGCGTATTATATTAAAACAGTAAACACTTTTTGTTGGTTTGATATAGTATTTGTTTGTTAAAAGTTAGCGTGCGGAGTGGAGGTGCGCGAGGAGGCGGCGGCAAGCGCGGGGCCAGACTCCGCGGCACCGGCGCCGTCCCTCGACGCCGTCCGCCGCCGCTCTCCCGTGGGCGCTCGCCAGTCAGTACGCGCCGCACCGCCGCGTTGTGTTGTCTGTTTCACGCTCGACTTAACGCGTCCGATACGCGCGCCGTAAATTCATGTCTATGTTATTATTTTTTTATGAACACGAGAAATATTTTTGTCGATAAAGTGGAAGCCTATGAACTCAGGCTTAATTGGTGTATCGTATTATTAAGTGATATTTAAAGTAGATTCGTACACACTAAGAAAGTGATTGTTTAAAGTGAGAATGAGAGTCAGGAGCAAAAGGTGGTGCGTCTGCGCAGATGGAAGCGCGAGGTGAAGCATGGCGGCGGCGCTGGTGCTGGTGATGGCGTCGGTGACGGCGCTGGCGACAGCGGCGTGCCCGCCCGTCGCACCGTCCGCCTCGCCGCCCGCCTGCTCCTGCGCCGAGGGCGGCACACGTCTCTCCTGCCGCGGCGCCGGCCTGCACGAGCTACCGCCGCTAAACGACCGAGTCTTAGTGTTGTAAGTCTTGAAATAAACATAAAAGTAACATTTATTTTAAGTTAGAAAAAGTGTTCTCGGCTACTTTTTATTTTTTTTAGATTCACAATTTTTTTATCCTACATAGGAGGGTAGACAGAAAGCACCTAGTGTCAAGACCCTCTGTACTTTTTACCGAATTCGAGACATTGTTGAATGGTGGAACTCAACGCCGCACTTTGTTTTACCAGAGGGAACCCACAACCGATCGCGTTTACAGACAGACGCTGTAACATTGCGCCACAACTGGCCACTATTTATTTTTTATATTTTCTAAATGTTGTGTATGTACAGGCTATTTAATATTTGTTTAATAGTATTCATAAAGATCTAATGGATATAGAATACTTAGAATACTTACAATATTTGCTTGTATTCATTATATCAATTTTATAAAAATCCGATGTCGTTGATGTCTTTTCTTCTAAATCCTTTTTTTTAATATTGACCTTTTCCTTCTTCTTTACACAATATTTATTACTTACAATACGTTGTGTTACTTATTAAATAAGATCTAAATATTATAATTAAATAAAGCTTTTTATTTAATTAACTATATATTTATAAGACTATTATTTCATTAAAAACCAATTCTTCTATTTCTAATAAACAAATAGAATAATAATAAAGAATAATAAATTATAAATAAAAAAATTAATTTCAAGTAAATAAAAACTATATATTGTTTATAAAATACAATTATTATCGTTACGTAAACTGGCATAACTTCGTAAGTAATTTCGTTACTATTTATCTATTATTTTAAATTTTGTTAAGTAAGTGTTTATAGTTACTATTTATCTTCTATTTCATAATTAGAGATAAAAATATAATATCACATTATTTTAATTAATTAGGAATAATTTAATTTCATTTTAATATAAACATCGTCAATTATTCAAAAGTAAAGTTACATATCTATATTTATTCAGTTATATATTTTTGTTGTATAATATAATTATTTAAATCATTTTAGAAAGAAATTCGTTACATGGTGTACTACATCCATTATTTTACTTTACCAGAATATTTTGATAGTATAAACCTACAAACAAACTTATTTTAGACGAACTTTAGGAGAAAAATAAAATGTTGTGACAAACGTTGGGGCGGAAATAAATTATTATATTACGAAAGCATATTGTAATTGCACAAAATGAAAAATGGTAGCAATTTCTTTCGTTGATTAAAGGCAGTCGGAGGGAGGCGGCCTTGTTGAACCCTGCCTAGGCCACTCAGCATCTGCTCGTCACGACTATTATCAATGTAATTAAATATTGAGATTGATTTCCTCAACAGTTGTTCTTTATCATTAATAAATAAGAGCTACGTCACGTCAAATAAAAATATTATCGCTGATAGCTTCCACACCTCCCATACAGTTAGAACAAAGCTGACTTCTTAAAGCATGCTTAAAAAATCTTATTCCATTTTCTACGATCAGCATATTTCAATTAACTGCAACGCTGGGTTCCAAAGATGTGTAATTCTTCACCAAAGGGTAAATTTTTGTTTGTTAGTCCTTCTTTTACGTCACAGAGAAACGTTGTTTTGATTTTAGTTGAGTAGGGATAGTTAGGATATTGGAAAAGTGTCCAATATCCCTTACTTTTTACCTCGATAAGAGAGCTCATTCCCATGGGAAGATCAAGAATAATGGTATATAAATTACAAAATACTCAAATTAGTAATGGAATTTTATTTCATGGATGATTTTAATATGGTATTTTAGACAAGACTACTACTAATGTCGAGGTAATTTTATTTTATACAATCTTAATGTATAAAAGTTAAAAAATTCTACCAAATTTTACATAAAATATATATGAATAAAATAAAGTTGTTTACTGCAGTCTTGTTACTTGACACGCAACGTCTCCGAAAGGAAATGTATAAAGAAAGTGTATTCTGCCATATAATTATAAAGAAGATAAAGCTATATATGTTCGCATCTTCGTTTGCGCGGACTTTATGATACTTATGTTACTACTTTCTTTTACCAGTCGTACACATTTTTCCAGGTTATGTTACTACAATTATAAACTAACCCTTCCCTCAAGTGGCCATCACACCCACAGCGGTGACGTTTACATCAATAAGATGTACTTATTTTTAATTTTAATCAATTTTGCCATTTCGCCTTATAATCAGTTCTTATAATTTAGCAGGTCAGATTTTTAATTCTCATATGTCAATTGATAATGCTCACCAGGTCGGATTTCCTTATATGTTATTTTTTGAGTAGACTATTATAATTCTTCTATTATTTTCATATTTTAATGGATTACGCTTATTACACTCAACATTCTTAAGACGGTTTTAAAAAATTACTTTAATTTAACAGGGCATTATATTTCGAGTCTGTGATCATTTTTTGGAATTTTGTGAAAATAAAAAATCTATTAAGTATTGTTCTATATGCGGAGCTCCACTTTTTTAAATAATTTACAACTTAAGTTCTCCCCGGTTAAAATATTTAAATAAATATTTCATACATAAAAATCACCTAATTGCCTTAGTGTTGTTATGGACTAACGGACTTAGTACTTAGGAGTCACCTTACCACCCCTCTTTCAACGACGTGATTGTGTTTAATTTCCCTACAGCGTGAAAATTATGAAATAATTAGCGCAGTACTCCCCTGGGCTCCACGAAACGTTTGATAAGAAAAGTAGGTCGAAAAATCGTCATGATTTAAGGGCTATTAACTTATATAAAGTTCGGAATCTCATTCCCTCTGAGTTATTACAAAAATTTGTATATTAGGAAAGTATAATTAATGGCCATTAGCTCTAATCAGTTTAATATATATATAGATGTTCGCTTCGCGGAAACATGTTATCAAGCGCACTAGTCCTAGGCTGTCTATTTATAGAACCGAGGGTTATCAGTTGCAGGCTGCAGGTCGTCCCCTCCGCCTCTTTCCCCTGTCCCCGCCGCTGCCTGCCCCCTGCCGCGCCCGGCTTATACCTCCCGGAGGATGCGTCCCTGTCTCCCCGACTGGGCGCCGCGCTGTACCCACTCACCACTCAACATTTGCAATGTTGTGTCGATAAGCCGCTTTGCAAAAGCACGTTACGTATGGCAGAAAACGATGACCTACACTATCGACACTCTCGAAGTCTGGGCTCGCGACGACTTGTGCGTTGCACCGAAGACGACTCGCCGTCTCTATAATAAACCAAGTCGGCCCAAATAGAAACATTCTCCTGTCTCTATAAAGCGGATTCCACGGGCGGGCGCTCTGCCGGTATGCTCCGTCATTAATACCCGCCGCTGTTTCTACTATGTTTATGGCACGCGTCTTAATTTATTGTATCTAAAAAGGGATCCCAAATGATTCATAACTACGTTAGTTGTAGTTTTAACAAACATACGTATATAGAACTATACAAAAAAATGGAGCATAACAACATGAATATTATTCTTCAAGTACGTTGCATTGTAAAAAATATTACTGTTAAAAAACCAAATTTTTATTAAGTCAACAACAAATCACTCTATTGGTTAGTCTCCATTTTTAATGCGCCAAATGAAATCCTTGATATATGTAGGGTGGAACTTATTGACGCCCTTTACCTACGTAAAAAGCTGGGGAAAGCTAACTATTTAATAATTATAATGTACAAATATACCAACACGGGGAACTGTCTCTAACTATAGATATGATAGACATGGGTTTAATGGGTAAAATATGATTAGATATTTTGATTATTTTCATCTCCTCGCAATTCATTGACATTGACAAGAGTATGTGCGGCAGTATGGACCGTCATACAACACACGCAATATTTTGAAATTGAGTAACTCGGCAAATCTCAACTGCAGCACAATATATAATTTATAAATTTAATTATATACAACAGGCACTTCCCTTTCTCTGAGATAATTTTATTAATCAGAGGAAATTACCGAAAAAGTCCTTCAATATTTATTTTAAAACTTATTTTCCAATATTATTAAAAGTGAGCTAAGAAGACCGCGGGCTAGGCGACGCCGAGGGCGCGGGCGCGGGCGCGGTCGTTCGCTACGCTGTAAGGAAGGATAAGCTCCTTGGATCGCCGCGCAGAATACATTATTTGTACATTTTACTCGTGACCTAGATTACACGTAGCAATTGGATGCGATTCGAGAATATCTATTCAGACCTCGTCGCGGGGACGCTCCGAGCTCCGACGCGCGCTTGTATTATACAAATATGTACGCGTCCAATTTGTCTGGCAAATATCATCCCGTGACGGACACACGCCACTGAACTAGTTGTTGACAGTCAACAAAGTTCTCAATACAATCTCAAAGATATGTTCTTAGTCATAAAGCTTTTTACATGTAAAGTATTTATATAGTGAGTTAAAATTAACTTGAAGGATGGAAGGAAATGAACTTGGCTTTAGCCAGTTGGAAACTATAAAATAATAAAAGTGTAACGAGTTTATATAAAAATTGGAATGACTCGAATGTAACTAATATATATAATATAAATAAGCATTTAATGCCGGTACCCTAAATACCGAAATCTCGAGATCGCGGTCGTTTCATGATTTCATTATACGTAATATTTATTACTATTACAATGTGTTAGTTTAATATATTAATATAAAATCATTAAGAATACATAAAGTTTACTTGAGGTGGTCTCCATTTGCTGCAGCACGGTCCTTTAAACGTTGAGACCAGTTACTATAGCAGCGTGCACTCATTCTATTAAAAAAATCTTCACTACTCACATTATGGATTGTTTTATTAACTCTTAACTGTCGTTGCATTTAGAGCAAGCCTTACTCTTTTCCATATCATAACCCATTGGATTATGATCAGGTCTGAGTAACGGCCAGTTTTAGATCCTGACCTCCCTTTGCTTACCGCTTAAGACCTTAAGTATAATTCATTTCATTTTTTAAAATATACGCCATGGTTCTAAATACTATCTTCACCTCACAAGTTAAAACCTTTAATATTCGGATAAGATTTCTTTGAATTCTTTCCCTTACTACCGCCAGATCATTTTTTGTCACAAATAAAGAAGATTTCATTCATTAGGTCACACAAACATTTGACTAACAGCAGGCGTATGAAGCATACGTAACATTGTATGAGGCTCCCCTACCTACTTCATGTAATGCAGTCACAACGATTCGGTTCTCTTTATGAACCCACTCCATTTTAATATCACAAAATATTTTACAATATGCTGACGTGAAATTGAGAAAATACGACGAAAAATCACATAAAAATGACAGATTCCAAATTCAAAAGTAATATTTTGTTTATTTTAATTGTAACAGTATTTATAGTTAGAATAAATATTCATATAATGAAAGTGTAACTGATCACTGCGCTGCGCATAGAAGATAAATGAAAGGATCTATTATTGAAGCTGTTTATCATTATACTTAAACTTAAAAAATGATTTTACTTTTTTTATGATTGACCGAGTGTCGGTACTGATCTCAGAAATGGAGACGATTTAAGTGCATTTTTTACAATGGTATTTAATTAGTAACGTTCCCTTAAAATTTAGTGTTGGTTTTAGTCTAATCGGTATATAAATTAGAAAGTTATATTCATTTAAAAATTGTGTTCATCAGAACTTCTATAAAATGACTGTTCTCTTAAATTTGCTACAACTTTACTTGTGTAATAACAAATTATAATTTTAGGTATCTGTGGAAGCGTAACTCCTGCCGACAGAGTCGAAGCATGAGTAAATAAAGTTATAAATTAAGAACTTCATAAAAATAAATAAATCAACACAATATTCCAGAGAGATCAATTCAGATTTTAAGAATTTAAAATGTTCTTGTATAATTACGACTCCTCAATAAGTTTTGTTCCGAATCTGGTTAAATTAATATTGACCTCTGACCACCTACAATCAAAATCTAGAAGTTATGTCAGAGTTGAATATTATTTCTAAAATTTTAACAGATATTGTTATTTATTTTTAAATATTTTAAGCATTAACTTAGTGAAGTTGTCTTTCAAAGAATTATTCCATATTTTCAATAACATTTAATTTTATTTGACCAAAACAATTAACAAATGATTCACGAAATAATCTGGTTTATTGTTTTATCATGGATTTTAAAAATGAGACGGAATCAATACTTTTAAAAATATAATGTAAACATCTACAGTACCATAAGTACATTGTCGTTATAGTATGTATAATTAGAATTCCATAAACAAATGTTATTTAAGAAATCTTTAACACGCGGTTGTGAGGAACATTAAATTGCACGATTCGTATTGTATTATTACGACCATGGTTTTTTATTGATAAGGAATAGCTACCGTGACCTCAACAAACTGAGTACTCGTTAGTCAATGTCTGCGCCACTGGTTTACTGAATTCTAAGTGGACAATTGAAGTCGAGGAAAAAAGATTTTGTAATTTACGCACTAGAAAGCAATTACTTCAAAAATAAAACTTAAAATGGTGACATAACTATACTATATTATAGTTCATTTCTTTTTGTTTCTATACATGCCTGTTCTGGTTACTGGCCGCGTTATAAGCATTATTTATATTTAGTTTTTGACTTCCCGGCCATATGTGAGATGCGTGTGCGCAGTCACCGGCGCGGCGCGGTTCGAGGCCGCGCGCCACTTTACGCACCGCTCCCGTGGACAAGAGGTCCGCAGCCCGCAGCACGCACTCGAGGCCATGTCATGAATTGCTGCCTCTAATCGTGACACTTTTGAATTTAATTTAGATCTGTACTATTTTCTTTGGAGGCTAAATAATTACCTTGATCGGTTTGGATATAACATAATATGTGGTTCTGTAAGTAAACGATACCATAATATAAAATAATGATGAACTCATCTTCTAATTAAGTATTTAAAGATGGATATTGTACGTGTTACACATAAACTTAAAAAACTTTACAGCTTTCTATCGCCCGTTAGTTTGTATAATAAATAATAATCAATTAGCAATAAATAATTAAAGGAAGTTTTGTAGTCGATAATAATTATAGTTACAAATGGTATATAAGTATTGGGTGTAGGTACACGTTACCAACACAAGCGTGCGGCCGAGGGAGAGAATGTTGTGAAATAAATTAATTACTCGCGGGCGAAGCGGAGACGCGTGCGACGACCTCACGGCCGGAATTCGCCACCCTAGCCTCCAAATAAAAACGTATTCTTTCTACACACATTTCTAAAACCTTAGCCATAAGTGATATTTTAAATATAACCAAAGTAATTTATGAAAAGTAACTAAGGAGATAAGATCAAAATACGTCACTTTTATCTAATTATTAAATAAATATTATCTTTGTAACCTTTCAAATATGAAGTTATTTTTTGTAAAATAAATCAGACGCCTTGCGCTTTTCGTGTAAGCAAGTGGTTTTTGTTATGTTATAGAATTTATTTGAAAAACGGGTCGAATTTCGTTGGTGATTATAAAATCATCAACAAACTTTGATCCATTTTTGAGGGACTGAGTCGGAGGTTGGCGAGCGAAGCGAAAAGGGGGTGGAGCCTGTAAAAATACAAATCGACATATATAGATTGACCTGTTAGACTACCTTAATTACAATACTCACATTGTGTACATATTCATATAAATTCATATAAATTTATTTCTCTTTCAGATTCTAGAAGAAAATTTTATTATTTACTTTTTACTTTTTTACATAAGCACAATATTAAAAAAAAACTTAAATTTGACATATTATATGATACGTAGTTTATTTTATAAAATGGAGAGTGTACAAGGCACTTTACAAATGAATTAGCACAAAAAACGGAATCTAGAAATCTTTTAAAGTAGTTAGGGTATCGGGTGTAGCGACCGTCGGCCGTTAAGGATAGCAGGCGGAGTGGCGCTGACGGGCGATGATGGATGACGGCAATAACACACCGCGCTCGTTATCATACACCGACCCGGCTCACCCCCGCGACCCCCGCTACCCCCTGAGACCCCCCGCAACCCCCGCGCTTGAGCATCATCTGATCTAGCAATTCTACATTATAATTCCACAATTCATGATAATTAATACAGCAATCATAGCTATAATAATTGTTCTTTACTTTTAGGTAACTTTAGCAAATGTTACCAAATTATTTAATTCGGAAGCAAATTCTAGGTTTAAAATATAATAATTTCTCTTCTCAAAATTAAAATGCAAATGAAAAATATCTAAATTTTAATATTTTAAGTTACTTTAGGCATTGCAGAAAAGGGTTTGTTTCGTGCATTGATCTTTTACATCACGGCTACTTTCTACAGTAACGCCATTTAACAATTTGCCAGTACGGAGGTCCGCTTATTGGGGATAATTGTCATTATTGTAAATGATGCATGATTTTTTAAATAATGATTCCACGCTGTTAATATAAACTTTATATTGAGGACCCAATACGTGGAACAATACTCTAAGACAAATGTTACTAGAGAATTAAATAATATAATAAGGTTTTCAGCTCGTTTGAAATCTTGCGACACACGTAAAATAAAACCTAACATTTTATATGCTTTTGAAATTATATTGATTATATGTGAATCAAGTATTAACCTATATATTTATTGCGTATGTACATATCTATTGCGATTTGTCACTAGAGGACTTTAATAGTTTATGAGAAGGCTAAATAAAAGTTCAATGACCCCTTGTGCGATTTGGAAATGATCCTTGAATGTCAATAATGCTTTTAAAATTCTCGTAATTTTTTTGGCTATACGTTTTTAAATAATTAAATGTATCACGAGTTCTCATACTAAGAAATTAACAAGACAAGAATTCATTTTATTATTAAAGGAAATAATAAAAATGACTATGTGAGTTTATATATTATGTTTATATAAATTATTGATAGCCTTTCTAATATTTAAAAGTATACATTATAATTATAAATCGCGAACTTACTTTCGTCCCAGACGAGAATACTAACAGGCATTAAAGACTCGTTCCGAGAGGACTGGCGGCTGACACACTTGACGCAGCTCCTCGTCGCTGGTGCTACTCTCACCGCGGCAAAAAGTGACGGCCGCGTCACTTCAAGATTTTAGATAGCGTGTGACAATCGCTATGGTTATTAATCATTCAATAAGAATGTCCGTAAAATCTCTATCCCCGATATATAATAAATACCTACTAGCGTCATAAATGAAATGTGTTCACGAGGAGTGGTCGGCGAGTGGCTGCACCACTACGGTGTAGTAGTAGTAGTAGATATATGATATACGTACGAGTGTAGTACATATATGTGTGTGTGACGCAGGGACGTCTCCAACAACAACATCAGCTCGCTGCCGCCCGACGCGCTGCAGCCCGCCGCCGGCCTGCGCGACCTGTGAGTACTCCCTTTCACGTTTTAAAGAAAATCTTTTAAATTACATTGTTCATTTTTAATAATTATTTAATTAAAACATTTCATCTGATTTGATTATGTCAACATTTTATTATCATATCATTCGAAAAATATTTTGCAGAATTAAAACAAACTTAAAGAAAAATAACTACATCATGTTTTTAATCCCTTTTAGTTAGTTAAAGCAGTAGTTAGTTATACATGTATGCTCAAACATATGATCGAGCTCCTAAAATAGCCGGTGTTTACAACGGTATTGCCACAATAAATAAACAAACTGATGAGTACTTACTTACAAATATTTATTTTATAAGTTTTGATATTACTGTAATAACTAACAAGGAAGTTTAAATTACTTACCGTTCTCTTCAGACCCGCCTCCGAGGTATTCGACAGAATTTTACGTCGATGTCAATAGAAAGCAACTATGAAAGGTGTTATAAAGTATTTTAATAACGTCCCCCCATTGCGCACCGATCTACTGTACGGAACGAAAAATGTTAAAGGATCAAACTGTTTGTATAAAACTTGCTTATGAATAGGCTAACTTAGTTATGAATAGGCCAATATCAATTTTATATTTTGTAGCATATTATACTTATTATAATTATTGCTAATAATACGAATACCCTTTGTATTAAAAAGAAGTGTGCAGGTTAATTTTTCTACTTGCTGAAATAAGATAATTGGTAGAAAATGAGCTTACACGTAAAATCCGCCGTTGTACTTACTGTGCGTGTTTGAATTAAATGCATAAATATTAAATATCGCTTTTATTTTTCACTTCTCAGACACATTGTAATGCGAGTTTATACAGACCTCACTGAGAAGAGGACTTGTATACTTGTAGCCTTCTCAAGCCTTTCTTAAATTGATTTAAATTACACAGGAACTTATCAGCGAATCGTCTCGAGGTGGTATCGGCGGACGCGCTGAGTGGCGCGGCCGTCGGGCGGCTGTGGCTGGACCGATGCGCGCTCACCGCGCTCCCGCCCTTGCACCTGCCTCGCCTACACTACCTGTGAGAGCCCGCCACGTACTGCATCATGTATAACATTACTCGCTTCGCACAAACTTGAACACGAACACGTTAGCACATATCAAGTGATATCGCCGTTTTCACATTCATCCCTGCGTCATATCTTACGTACTTTGATGGATCGATTATAAATTATTCATGCCGGCAATGTGCGGACAGTTTTTTAGCGATGTAAATCCTCGATATTGCCTCGTCACCGCCGAGCCGCCGCTCGACGTGTGCCTTTAATATCATTCAAATTAGCTCCGCTCTATTGAACGAGCCCGTCTCATTTTCCCCTTCAAAACGGGATAATAATAACTCCTTACAAAAGATATCTATCAGTCTGTTATTGAATGCTTAATGTATTTACAAAAGGAAACGGACGATTAAATCTGGAGTAAAAGAAATAACCATCGTTACTTCCATAGTGTAGTTGTTATGACTCGTAGGAATGTTGCGGCTAATATTTTATAACTATGTTTAAAGTAAGAACAAAAAAGTATAATTTCCTAAAGAAATCTATTTTCATCTGATAGTTAGCTACAACTGTGACCATTGATCTCTACTGGCAAGCTTGTGACTCAAATGTACGGACACACATTACGTATTTACTATATATTATTACTTATATGTACTTATATTTTGCGTTATGAACACATTATACTGAGTCAGGAATATATTTCAATAAATTGGGGTACGTGTAGTTGTACTCGCTTTGTTACACAGAAAACGAAACGCCAGCATGATTACGTTTCCCGACCTCTGCGCAGCTTCGATTTGTTTTTATTATCTTGGGCGATTTATCAATTGATGAGTATGAAGTTCTTGCGTTAGTCTAAGCGTTATTATATATCAAGAGAGGGACGTCGCAGACGGTATTCACAAGTGCACGCTCGGTATAATCTTGTGCTCGCAGTTCGCAACCCGTCTCGAGTCTCGGCGGGGACGAGAAAAAAATCTTCGACGCTAGTGACTCGCACAAAGGTCATTAACACTTTACAGCGGGTCTGTATTAGCTGCTCCCGCGTACATACTCATTCCACCGCCTTGCTATTTGTCGGCTCGCCGTGCAGTTCAATAATCAATTTGTGCAATTAATTAACTTGGTATGGTGAGGGAGCTGGCAGTAAACAAACACGAACAAAAACGGCAAACAAAATATTAAATCTCCGGAGCGACGTTGACAACTATTAGTATCGCAAAGTGAAGACAAACATGCGGCACTGTGCGCTCCCGCGATGCTCTGCTTCAGTTCACCCAGACCTTCATATTGCAACATTAATAAATAAACAGTCTTGTTAGTATTTAAGTTATTCAAAGAAATAATGAAATTTAATTTTGAAAAAATCAATGTAAGCTAAATAATTTAACTTTGACTTCAACTTTCTGGAGTGTCACAATTGTACGTGTTAGTGGTACTCGTGTACCTGTTTCAGCACAACACACAGTACTTGCGTAAGTAGTTACGTAACTGCGTGTAACCTACACTAGTGTCGGGCACAATACCGATACAAAGCAGTAATGAACTCTCAAAGGTTGCTCCACGTTTCGCTATTACCAATGTTATCGGTAACTTTGCCTTTGTGCAGTTAGCTGATGTTACATCTTTCTGCTTTTTAAAAGTTTATTTAACTTGTTCTGTTTCTAGTTTAAGTGAATTGATTTTTATCATTGTACAACAAATATATTTATGCCTTATTCTAATGCCTATGCCATATACTGGTTTCTTTGTATCTAGTCTCACCGTGAAAAGCGTGTGAATAATATTTCGAATAGTAGTAGTATAATAATAATTCGAATACTATTTTAAATTAATATTCCTTTTATATTAGCTTCATCGATATGTAACTGTCCTTGTCTGATTCATTTGCTATCTGGTTTGCTTGAAAATGTGTACGCGAGTGACGACTCGATATCATTACAATATTTTTATAACATAAACCTGCGCGCTTGCCAGGACGACCTCGGTGACGAAAAAAATACAATATTTTAAACGTGTTGTGTTTCATTTTTAAACTACTTTGTTATTTACTAGTATTATTTTTATAATATTGTCTCACAGTGCGCAAGCATTTCGAATATGGCTATTTTGAAACCTACCACAGAATTCGTCGTCCACATTTTTACTCAAATTTTCCTAAGTTAATATCTTTTTACACGAACATGCTCCTGTATGTAAAATCCAAACGTTGCGAAATTAATCTTCGCTGCTTTCATAATACGCTGCCGTCCCCGCGTCGTCGTAATGAGCTTTAATAACTCTCATGTTGATTAGATAACGAAATGAACAGGACACTGCCCTTCGACTCGCTATCTGAGCTTTGCACATCGCGTTTTATTTGGCAACAAAGTATACTCATGGAAAGTATTGTAAAGAATTAGGTGAGAGCTTGTTGCAAATTCTGTAGGGGTTGTTGTTACGTTAATATCGTATAAAAAATAATGAAAATAAATCAATACATATAAAAGAGTACAAGATTCACGGAAATAACATTTATTTAAACTTTTTGCCGTTCATGTGATATTTTATCAATAACAGTAGTTAAAGTACAGCAGTGTCACGTGATACAGACGGTGTACTGTTACAATAGACGTTTTGACGTTTTCAGGTAAATAATAACATATCTTAGTAAAGGCCATAAGCAAATAGTGTAAACTAATATTTTTGATACTTTAACATTTTTATTGATTTAATTGATTGTGAATCAAAGTCGAAATTTAATATGCTTATTGGTGCATACTGCTCAACATTGCACTGCGCTGCCGGGAGCCTATCTATAGATGTAAATATTGATTTTATGGGCTTTTTGTACATTATTATTGAAAATTAGATACCTTCTATTGTCTGGGAGTGAATATAGTCGCACAACGGCGTTGTCGATCTGTTTGCCGGAAAGTAATCTATGAAAAAATACTTGAGTATTGCCTGTCAGATGTGGGTGTACTCTTGTGCTCAGTTAATTTACTAAACAATTGAATATACGAGCATACGAACATAGTACACAGCCTATATTAAATCTTACAGATACTGAGCGTGGAACATAGGACTTCACAGTATGCCTTCTTCATATTTTCGTAGGTTGTAATAAGCGAA
This sequence comes from Dryadula phaetusa, assembly GCA_032432895.1. Lineage (NCBI taxonomy): Eukaryota > Metazoa > Arthropoda > Insecta > Lepidoptera > Nymphalidae > Dryadula > Dryadula phaetusa. The sequence goes on along the minus strand of JAOYRS010000080.1, from coordinate 10,152,969 downwards.
TAAGTATAGGGGAATTTTTTTTAATAAACTACTTTAATTTAAATATATGTCAATTATTAAGGAGCTCTTATACTTGCGTGCGTCATGATACTACTGTAAATACTGCGGATTTAGACTGTCATCGTACATTGCGGCAATTTATTGTACAATGTAATACCTGTAATAAATCATCGCGCTTTAAAAAGGCAGCGCCAGCGCCCGCGCCCGCGCCCGCGCCCGCGCCCGCGCTCGCGCTCGCAACCGCCGCTATTTGTGTTTACTTTTATGTTGTAAGCCATGTAAGCTCCATACTACATACCTTGCAGTTATATACATATAATTATTATTATAAACTAATCTATTTACTTATTTAATTAATTTGAGTCTGAAAAGGGATCAATTTGTCACGTACAATCCATACCTTTTACTAAAATTTATAATATTACAAATATTGTAAACAATCAATAGAATGATTACAAAACCAGACACTAGTCGAAGAATTATAATACATAATGGCTATAATAATATAATATAATAATAATGGCTGTCACAGGTGGGTATTCTAACTGGTTGTTGATCTAATTTCACTGAAACTATATCTGACAGATTTGTTTCGAATTCTCAACACATTACAAATTTTGGATAACGATTTCCGTAATAACCTTTTATGATATAACATGAGTCACTGTAGATGTCGGCGAGGTCGGCGGAAAGTTCCGCTTCGAGTGGTATTCGGTATTATATATGATGTTATTCACGAAGCGATTACATTTAGAAGAGCGGGCTGAGGGCGCGTGCGGTGTGCGCTGGGACTGCGGCTGCGGCCTTGCGCGAGGGTCGCGCTCGCGTGCGAATGCAAGCCGCGGAGGCGCGAGGCCGCGCTAGGCGATCACCTATAAATGAAACTTATTACTCGATATCATTAACCGCGAGTTCTCAACCGCCGCGGAGCTTTCACACGCCACTTGCGAATATTTCTGCTGATGATAGAAGTGAGGTTGCCGGATACGCACACCGCACACCATACACGACGCGTTGTCCGACTCTAGGTCATTTGCCGAATTAATTTAAAGTGCACTAAAAAGTATACTACTGGGAGAAAGAAATCAATACAAATTCCTTACTTCTCGGTGACTATTGCGACAAAACTAACCAGCCACTAGGGATGTTGAAAAAGAAACCACATAATAAATAGGCGCTCACTTGTATCACCGCTTATGTACGCATATTTCGTCGGCAGTGGGAATTGTAACGAAATATTATTAGACCCCGCTTTATTAGATCATAGTACATACATATATCCTACCAAAACATCTTTGAAAAAACGTATAAAAATTTTGAACGCAGCGGGATTCGAACCCGCGCCTCTTGGATACCGTCCAAGCGCTCTGACCGCTAAGCCATGCGTTCTACTACTAGCTGCGTCGAAATTCTTATACGTTTTGTTACAACTTATTTATGTTGTTAGCATCTCTGTAGAGAGATTTTTACAAATTTCTACTACTTAAAGATTATTAAGAAATAATCACGTTTAACAAGAGAGATTGCTATTTTATTTTAATATTTACTATTTTTAAAGTGTTATTCCACACTTAGGATTAGAAAATATCTTTGAAAACTAAACTAAACTAACAACATAAATAAGTCGTAACAAAACGTATAAGAATTTCGACGCAGCTGGTAGTAGAACGCATGGCTTAGCGGTCAGACCGCTTGGACGGTATCCAAGAGGCGCGGATTCGAATCCCGCTGCGTTCAAAATTTTTATACGTTTTTTCAAAGATGTTTTCTAATCCTAAGTGTGGAATAACACTTTAAAAATAGTAAATATATATCCTACCACTTTTATTGTTTTTATTGAAAATATAGTATGTCTCGCATCGTAACGTGAAATCTAAGTGACTCAACGCAAGGTTTTTAGTATCGTGACATTATAGCAGCTACTGTATGAAATGTTGAAACATTTAATAATAACATTGAATGTCCTAGATCTTTAGAAGACAACGAGTTGGAGGAGTTGTCGGCGACGGCGCTGGCGGAAGCGCGCGCCCTGCGTGTGCTGCGACTGCCGCGCAACCGCCTGCGCGCGCCCCCCGCCGCCGCCCTCGCGCACCTCACCAGGCTGCAAGCTCTGTAAATATTATATCGAGCATACATTTTTACGGATTTATGTTTATGTGTATTGCTATGCGGTTTTCAATTCCAACATCCATCACGACTTAACACATACATCATATTTTTGCACTCGCAAATATAATAACTCGAATATTAAGCAACTTTAAAACATTTGAATATCCTTCTGAAAACCCGTGTCAGCTCATACAGCGAGAATGTTACTTATTAATACGCTTATTTCATCAGATTGTATGTAGGCTAATGTAAGATCGAAGACCTTTTCAAATGATATAAAGCTCGTGCGCACAGAACAACGACAGCGATAGTCATCGGGCGCCCACGCGCGCCACGCGCCTCACGCGAGCGCGGCGCCGGCGACGCCGCCATTAGGTGGCTAGACTACTGAACTGCGCTCGTAAATAATTCACTTTACGACCCGTTAATATTTCCGCACCTGTACCACATTGTCCGCACCGAAATGACTTACTTTTGGCATTATTTGAATGTCTCCGATGAGCTATTTTGTCAACATTGTTATTTTTTTTAAGTTATAATTTTATTTGACCTCTAATAAAAAACTAAATAAGAAGAAAATAATAATTTTATAAAGACTATTTAGTAATACACATATACGACATATTTGTCGCTGTACATGAAAAAAATAAAACAACAATTATGAGTTTTAGTTCCTTATTTAATAAGATTAGGTCAGGGTTTGTGCCCTTGAAACTGATATAGTGTGTTATAACGAGCCATTTAATACATTTTTGGTATTAAAGTCCATCGCGTGATTTAGAAGGAAGTATATAGATACATCATTCAACACTTATGAGAAATAAATATAAAAAACGTAAATATTTTTGTAGCTTTGGACTTGTTTACAAATTTATCGAGTGAATAATTAAGTTATAAAAATACGTAATCATTCAATTCATTGAAATTCTCACTTTGCATTTAAAGCAAGTAGGACATCTAAAGTAGTTTTATGTTTTTTTAGTTGATATTCGACTACAACGTCTCACGGTACACTTAGCAAGTATGGATTGGCCCTGTGTACTGCGACGATGTGAATAGCTCCTAAGAAATGTTTTGAGAGTTGTATCAGTTTACAAATTTTCTGTTTTAAATTCGTCTTTTTTTTAAAAAAAATCTGCTAGAAACCTTTCTTAATGAGAATTATTTATATGCTTCTCTTTCTCAACAGCAACCTGGCCAGTAACGAAATCAGCGAGCTGACGTCTACCTCACTGCCGGCGTTGCCATCTCTACATACTCTGTAAGTTGAATACTCGCTAGTTTAAATAAATCGGAAGAGTATATAAGAAAAATAACTAGTTCACAAATCAGACCATAATTATTTACTAGATTCAAATAGATAAATACACAAACAGCCGTGGCGACCCGCGATCTGCTAATGACAGAATTTTTATCCTTAGAAAACTTATCTTTTCATTTCCGTCCATCGCTGAAAAACCGTGCCTAATTTTAAACAGGGATTTTCAACGATCCTTATCCTAAATTATGCTAATATTATAATTCTAAATAACCTTTTAATATGTCCTTTATGATTGTAGTAAAAAAATAAAATCCGTTAATAATAAAATATTTATGCAAAAATTAAAGAAATTAAAATGAAAAAGTAAATATTAATAATATAGAAAAAGTTACTCTAGTCACCATCTGCGCGCTAAAACGCTCCCCTCTTGTCAAGGCCACAGAGACTAGAGTCTAACAGATTATTTCCTATTTACTATACATTTGAAACAACATGTTCCAAAACACAAGAATCATTAAAACGATTTTAAATATATTTTTGTGCATTCTTATCTGGCTATGCAGATAAACCTCGCTCGTTACGGAGGGCCATAAGTGCATTTTGTAATTATGAGAAGTTGTAAAAATGTTTAATTATATTAATTACTTAAGTAGACTTGTAATCATTTTCATTTTTAAAATAAAAAACATATTTTATTCAGCAGGTAAGTATTGCCGCACTCCAATACGTATTCATTGGGCAACACACTATATTGATATAATACATAATTGTATCTAATCAGTGTCAACATAATTATTTGTGTGAAACTCTTAATTATCGCAGTATATAAATATTTGCAACATCTGGTACATCCAGTGTTACACAACATACTCCTCAGAGCGTGTCCGTCCTGCGACGACACTCGTCCGCGGCTGCAAACCAAATGTATTTAATTAAAAAGAAAACATTTCACTTAATATAATTGACGTAATGATAATGATAGTAATTGCGCATGCAATATACGTGAAGCTCTAGAGAGAGGCGGCGGCAATCAGAGGGGGGGAGGGGAAGGAGGCAGTGTATAGAGTCCTCAGGCGAGTCGTGCCGCGGCGAGGCTGTTGCGAAGGTGATCTGGTGACGAGAGCGGTGACCACACGCGTTCGTACATATGTCGAGCCATGTGTTACTTACAGGCGGTAGGCTTGTACTTGTGTCCTACATACACGGACACGCGCGGCGCCGCAGCAGACCTGATTACACCCATTCCTACCAACACATTATATTTCATAGCTCACTCAGGAGACATACATAGAGGCGAGTAATGAACGTCTCCACAATAGACACAAAAGAGGAACACGAACATTGTTTACTTACGCATAATATAATACAGAACCTTATCTTTTCCAAAGAGAATTACAATGGTTATTCACAAATACAACAGTAACAAAATACGCGAAGCTTACACGAGCTTAAAATACACTATTATCTAATTACTGTCTAATGAGTAAAACAATTATATTAAAATATAATTATTCATTTTAATTATACCAGCGGGATAAGAGAACTATCTATATCTCTATATATCTCTATATATCTCTATATATCGCTATATATCTCTTGGTAGTGATAACCACCTCACAAAAAAAGTCGTTGAAAAATCAGCAAATATCCTAGATAACGACAATTAATGAATATTTCATAGAACATGTTACATGCGTACTTCGAGCGAAACCACGGAGTGTCTCAGCGGCCAACCCTTATCAGTCACTTCCACTCGTGTCAGACTTCATTAGTTGTTAGTATGCCTAGATGACTAGCGAGTAGCGACTAATGGGGTATGCGGCTATTTACCCTTTAAATGGACCAGCACATCTTAATACGATAACAAACACCTCGCTTACACGCAAACTGTAATGTAATGTCATTTAAATGAAATCACTTTAACATAATATAAACGTACCTCGTAACTATGTCAGTACGTTTTAAAATGTGTAAAAATTCTTAATCCGTGTCAACATTTTTATTTAGAGTGTTTACGCAAAGCGAGGAAAGCTAAAATTAATTTGTGTAAAATAATGTATTTCATTCATTACGGCGGCGCTTTCCTCGAGTCGCCGCTATAAATAGTACCAAACATATATATCGGAGAGGATGTAGTAAAAATAACGGATGACAGACGAGGCGACACTGTGTTTGTAAAGTGCGCCGTCGACTAATGAATGAGTCTGATAGTTGGGCATGTTGGGAGAGACCGCTGTAATATGCATGCATACATCTGACCGCATCGGTACAGCACGTGACCAGTTTCACAAAAGAAAATACAGAACAATACTAAATAGAACTATAAAGTTTTTGGATTATAAATGTATATAGACACCTTACTTGACATAGATTTATCATTAACGGCTGTTAACTAGTGAATATGTAAGTAGTATATATACATATCACATTAATTGACTCCGTGATAGATTATCATGGATTGCAAATAAGCTCACACTAAAGGGATGTAATCCAATAAGTGTACGTCAGTGTCAGTGAGCAGCAAGTAGCAAATAGCAAGTAGCCGCACCACCAAACATACCACGAGTAATAGGATTACGGTAATACAATCAGCTCTCAAGACATCACAAGTATTCAAACCATAGCGGGCTTCTTTCAGAATAAATAATTATCCAAGACACTCATAAAGATTTACATGGCGCTCGTATGTATGCGTAAACATATATATATATATATATATATATATATATATATACACATGTAATTATTATATATTTGTCCATTTAAAGCTTAATCGTCATAATACTTTGAATTATAAATCGCAAGTAAGCACACTAAAGCAGCACTAGATATAGAGTTACTAGCTCCACCAGAATAGCACATTAGTATCTATATGAAGAAGTGTAAAAGTATATATACAGCTTTAACAATTACAAAAGTCTACGATTCACATACCTAGTACTTACAGTCGCCAAGTCGCTCAATACCATTTTACTCTCAAGTGTGTCTTAATCGTGGACGAATAATGAAAACTCGGCGTTTACTGAGGCGGCGCCGACGTTATTGTACACGTTTAAATTTGACAAAAGTCATTTTAGGATATATGAAACACACATTTAACACATCACTGAGGGAAACTAATATTATATGGCAATATATATACAGATAAATGTGTTTATATAAAGCCAAAGTAATCATTTGTAATCACGAGAACAATGTATCGTACTCCTTCAAAATGTGAAGATATGATATACATACGCTGGTAGGTAAATATTGGAGTACTGTAATGACAAATCATACCTAAGCATACTAATTACAGTTTGCCTTCTCACCCTTTGTTATGGTAGCACATTTCAACAAGTGAGAGTTCACTCTATTTGGTGTCGAGTGAAACCCAACGCTGCACTTTATCCGAACAGGCTCAAGAAACTTGAGTAATGTGTGGACTGTACAGCGTACGCTCATGAAAGTGCTGCATGCATGCGGCACGACATGATAGCCAAAGTGTGTATTTAAGTATTTTCAAAATGTAGAAACAGGTAGATGTATTATGAAGACGCTCTAAAAATTATAATTTATAATTTTGAATCCAATAAGAGACTAGTGAAACGGTAGCTCGTAAGTCGTATGCCATTTGCAAGTGCAAGTCTCATGTTAAGTTCTTGAAACGGAAGTGCCTTAGATTATATTTTGACTGACATTTCAACACTAATCAGACTCACGTCTCAGGTACTATTGAAATTATATTGATATACCAACATTTTATTATTTTTATTTAGAAAATATAATCTAAGACACTACCATTTCAAGAACTTAATATATGAGTAAAACCGCGCGACTAGGCACTAACATTATAACCAACGTTTAACACCACTATGTCTGTCTCCAGTTTTCCCTGCTAAGCTTTGCTGATCATGTTACGTAGCGCGGCCCTCGCGGTAATAAACAGTAATAAGTTTTAAACTTTAAATTAACTATTTTTTTTAAATAATAGTATTGACCCTCTACTCTCGACTCTGTAGATATGTAATGGTCTCTGGTAATTAATAATAAGTACACATAATTTATAATACTGATTAAGTAAGCAATACGGCGCGGTCACTCCTCTCATATATTCTTCAAGTGAAGGCACGATGGTTTGGGATTAGACAAAATTGATTGCGGCAGAGATTACATGAAGGAGGTACGGCGCGAGTCGCGACCGCGCGCCGGCTGCGCTCTGAGTGTCGACCGCTGTTTCTTACGTTTATTATCTGCGCAAAATAAACAACTATTTATGACAACAATATTAAGGTTATTTTCTAGCTACACAGGAAAGAACCTAATGTTAAGACTCTCTGCTGTCCTCTTTCTGCCCGAATACAAGCCTCCGCATGTTAAGTAACATAACTTAAATACAACCATTTCCCCTAATGGGATCGAACCCACAACCGCTCGCATTTAAAGTATTAGAGTAATATTAAAAAATAAAGAAATATATTCGAGTTCCACCACTTTTGTCTCGTCTTACCACACAGGGTCTACTTTAGGTTCTATCTAACTAACTCTACCATCTGGGAAAAAAGGGAAAAATTGAAAACCATGAATATATATGGTATATATGAATATATATGGTGAATATATATATATGGGAAACCATGAATATATATGGTGTATATTGCGAGAGATGCGTCCGGGATCTCCCATATACATTTACTTGTATATGGGAGGCCCCGGACGCATCTCTCGCAATTAACGGAGTCCACACATGCATAAATCTCGAGTTAATACATTCCATTTCCCATTTTCCGTTCATTATTAATACATAAAATAATTTATGTTAAGTAAGCATTGTAAGTATAAGCGCGCGTGAACAGTTAAACGTTTGCCAGTTACATCACAATAGCTTCAGGAAATTTTCGAATCTAATTAAACAAAAATACAAATTGGTGGCTAGTATTACTACTTTATGCGTCACTAATTTAAAACAATGTTTTTTAATCACGACTCTAAACAGATGATCTTATCGCGAAGACAACAGAAAGTGCATTGATAAAAATCCATTCCCGTTGTGAATGGGCCGGCGGGCAGCGCGCGGGTCGACGCCCGTCCGCGCGCCCTTCGACACATCTCCCGACATAAATTAGTTACTGGAACAGATCAAAATATTCGTACTAACCAATAATCAATAATTTAAATAAAACTAAAAAAACTATTAAAATAACGTATATACTATAATCAGTGTCTATAATATTACTAACCAAAATATAATATGGCTCACATATGTTGAAAAATACTGCGATTTTAAACTCCTATACACCGTTCGTATCGTCTACCGTTATATGATATACAAACATTTATTTTGAAATATTATTCATATTCTGTAGAGTATAAATGTTATAAAATTACAAGATTATGATTGACAATCTTTTACCTATCAGTTAATTGTAAAGGCCACTTTCAATACTATGTCTCTGGCAGCAACCCTTCTCAACGCGTCGATGAGGCGGTGTGTTCTGATTTATGACGCTCTCGTCCCCTGCCTTCCCTCCCCCTTCCCTGGCGAACCCCTCTCTACCCGAGCGGTAATAAACGAGATTCGAGACAAGTTTCAGAAATTTCTTTGTACATACTTTTATAGAGTACTCCCGCCGTCTTGAGTGTCAGTCGAATCCGCACTAACAATCTTACTCGCCGCAATAAAATGCGCTACTCATCAACAACGCTCCGATAAGTCACTACTCAGTTGCACTTGGAGCACAGAACAGTTCAACATTTACGTATACGTATGTGTATAGGAATGTGTATAGGAAAATAAAGAGGCAAAGGCATTTTATTTAGTGATGTCGTCTCCGGTCCGCCGTCCGCACTCCGCACTCCGCACTCCGCACTCCGCACTCCGGACTCGCGTTATTGCGAATGCATTACCATAAAACAAACGCGCGGAACCATTGTTGCCTTTCCTTACTCGTCTGTCTTCGTGTGTCTCACTTACGGACCGCGGCTGCGCTTGTATACGCGTAATAAAAAGTCGGCGGACGGTCGTAACAATCAATTCATGACAATCTTAAGGACAGGGATGTTGATAAAATTTGAAATTAAAACTTTATTATTTGCAATAAAAATAAACAAACTGCTCAATAAATAAATAAGTTATACAAGTGATTTGTAAGAAATATAAATCAAAATAATAGTACATTAGGTTGAAATAGTAAAAATAATAGAAAGCACATGGCGCCAGTAGTAACTAACGGCTAGGATTTGTATGAATGGGTTAACTAAAGTAATTAATGAAGTTTGGAATTATTTGTCATAAATAAATTTTAAACCTAAAAAACCACGGACGTTCATATTTGAGGTTGTGGTTAAGTTTTTTGTTTGAACCAAAAGATTATTCTACGTTTTCGTAAAAAAAATCTTCACAAATAAAAAAAAAATAAAAAATATATTTATCGACAGGATACTGAAGAGAAACCGCATCACCCACATCGAGGAGCGCACCTTCGCCAACAGCCCGGCGCTGCGCGTGCTGTGAGTACTCCAGCCACATGGTTATGCATCATTTCTTAAATGTTATTTACAAATTATATCGTATCGCCATTAAAAATTATATCGTAATTCAATGACCATATCGTAACACACCGACGTGGCGTAGCGGGCCAGCGCGGTCAGACTCCGATCGCGATTCGTTGTATGCTTGATTCTTTGATTTTTTTAATGATAATTTATTTGTTATAAATTAATAATTAAATTTTATTATATTTAAATTATTCGCATTTCTCCGCCCTGGCAAGTTAGAGCGGAGTTATGTCCCGCAGTTTAACTTTTCCGCAGTTCAATACTTTAGTATTAAATATCATGTTTATATAACAACACGTAGAATAGAAAAAGCGTAACGTACTTGAACCATTTCCCATTAGTTGCTGCTATAACAGACAAATCAACAATTAATATGTAGTATATACATATTTAAATAAATAAAAAGCAACTCACGAACCCATCCTAAAACTTCATACCGCACTATTCAGTCGAGCCCGTCTAAGCGTACTTTGTAAATAATAAATTGCCAAGAGAATAGATCGATAAAGAAGACACATTTGTTATGAATGCTTCTTGCTTACTATGAAAAGGAGAGGCTACTTAATATTAACATTATATAATAACATTATTTGTTATACATAGCCCTTCATAGTTCTACTTTGTTGATTGCTATTATATTGTATTTGGCGCCACAAGCAAGACTCTCGATGAGACTAACATTAAACACTTATTCAAAAGGCTAATGAGGCACAGGTAGTTGTAAACCTATTGTACAAGTTCATTTAAAAAGTTGTCTGTTGAGCTCCTCGCAAGGTTCCGAGCTTGCAGCAACTTCTATTTGGAATGACAGTATCGTAATATGATACAATTTGAAAGTGCTTATATATATATAGTTTTTAAATAAATAAATAATGTTTTGATTTTGACTTATTATTCTAATATAACTTTACAAAATGTCATTAGTAGCGGGTACAAAATATCATGATGGGTATAAGATACGTCAGGCGACGTCCCGGACTGCAATAAGCGCTAAGCGCTTCCCGACTACCTCCCCTAATTACGGACACAGTACAGTCTAGATGTGCCCCATATTCTTGCAAAACGTAGAACCGAATAACTATTTGTGTGCGGAAGTTATCTTAACACTTATTTCGTAAAATGATAGGACGTGAATATTATCACTATAAATAAAGCAATATATCATTCATGAAGGTATATGGAACATTTTGTTTTATATATTCTTATTATTTTATAAATATCATAATTAGTTCATGAATGGTGTCCATGTTCGTGATGGAAATCACAATAACGCAGACGTGACGTGTATTAGCTAAAACACAGCTATTACAACACAACACGGTGCGTTACTCCGTAATTATTTGCTAAGTAGATCTGTTAAGTATATTTACTTTTGCAGAAGTTATCCTCATGTTTAAATTATACTTGTCATGTTAATATTTCGATGCTGGATTATATTACATTACTAATATACATACAAATTTATATTAGTAGATTCGTTGAGGTAACAATACACATTATTAGATTCCTATGAAAATAAACTAGCACTCAAGAACAAATGGTCAGAAATAATATTATCAGATATGTGAAGGCACTGTGCACGGGACGCTGCGAGATGCACGTGGGCGGCGCTCAGCGCAGCGGCCCTGCGTCACAGATAACATTATTAAAGTAATATATTCAAGCACTTTAATGTGGAAAACTAATTTGCGTTAACAACGCTGTCGCTACTTATATAAATACATATACTTACGTACGTAGTTGCAAGTTTCATTTTGAGAATTTTCACCTCAAGTCGAGATTCGAGTCCCTCCTGACCGTCGACACGTCTCAAGCAGCCTCATAGTGCTTACATTTTCCGCAGGGATAGAGCAGGCTCTTCCCTCCCCCGTCGATATTGCTTTAAGACCAACAGTGACAGCAGATTATCAAAAATTGCTATATTTTGAGTTTTTCATGGCGTCAACCATCAATTTGCGTTTGGCCTCCCAGCTTTAAATATTTTAAATATGTAAAGTCAACAACAACGGTGTTTTAAAAGTATTTAATAAAATTAAATTCGGAAGTGAGTTTATACATTTCATTAACGTTTGCGTAACATTGTCCGTGTTCACAACAATAGTATCCAATTTAAGGGTTTTACTTAGCTGTAACAATAGTCATGAACCAAAATAGAGCTCTTTTTAGTGTCACACCAATTGTCTAACGTTGCTGACCTTGAAAATGTTCATATTCATTTTATGAGCTGTTTATATGTGATAAAAGATAACCACACCCGGTAATGACGGACTACCACACTGGCAGGTACTAATGTATGTATGTATGTATGTACATACGACTATATACAGCCTAAGGATCCTAGCAGTGTAGTGGCGAACTGATCGCCATATTTTAAGATAATTTGTAGCAAACTAACGAAAAACATTATCATTATAATTGTGTGTGAACATACAAGAAACGACGAAAACATTGCATTTTGCATTTGAGTTCTAATTCTGGCTGCGTTATTAAGCGTAACTTATTTTTGTTGGTTGCTGACAAGAGAGATACTTCTCTGTGGAGAGATTTTTACAACTTTCCAACTTTTCATCCAAACATTATTTCTAAGAAATAATCGTTTCAGAACTTGCTGCTTATTAAATATTTTTACAATTTTTAAAGTGTTATCACACTTCGTTGAACAACCGTATAAAAATTACGACGCAGGCGGATGTAGAAAATATGGTTTGGCCATCCGAGCGCTTGGAAGGCTTTTTTATCTTAAGTGTGAAATCCGAGTTGAACTTCTGAAAGTTGAACTTCTTTTATTAACTTCACATTTTTATTCTGCATAGAAGGGTGGACAGGAAGTGTCAAGACACTTCGCCGCCCTCAAAAGTGACCTATACTTATTTGTATAGTAAGCCTGCAATGAACGTGATGCCACAGCGCGCTGCGGTCGCGGGCTCGGCCCGGTGTCTGTGAGAGTCTGATCATTGCTCTCGACAGCGATCGATTGCATGTAGGGCTGCCACGATACTACACTCTCCTATACAAACTCATTTAATTAAATATTTACACTCAAGTTGGTCACGTCTATGCTTAATATGCTTCGCTTAACGTACTAATAAGTACTTTAGAAACATTGGAAATTAAGAATATTTATTTTAAAGTTTATATAACATTAAAAGTTGTATAAAAATTAGATGCCAGTATGTCGTCCTGAAGATTTACTAAAATATGTTGCTTAAAGTTTATACTAAAGTAATTATTTATTTTATTTGTCCTGAATAATTCAATAACAATTGAAGAAAACAACCACCACAAACAAAACAGCTGATAACTATATATTATATTAGTATAATAAACTTCAATTAAAAATAAGTGTTATACATTAGATTTAATTACGTACATAATCTATTTAGGGGTTGAATCTAGCCCTGAATTCCAGCTCGCTTCAGCACTAAAACAACGCGCATCCGCCGTCGCCATAACAATTGCAGTCGACGCGCCACGTCTGACGCGAGCATTGCCACATCACTAAATAAGAAATCAATGCCCAATTTGGGCACTTTTATGAAACGCTACTATAGTGTTTATCATGTTAAATAGCGGAACCTAACGTCGCGATAAGTTTCAGCTGTTCAGAGTAATTATACATTCGATGAAAACTCTTAATTATCGTTAGCCTTTGTACCAATACTTCTTACTTATACTACAACTATAGATTGTTACAAAATTAAATTAATCAAATTACCCATCTAGTTGGATTGTTAAACTTCAAAAGTCCCTTTGTTGTAAAGAGCTTCATAAATACACATACTTCAGTGAGTAATTCATCAAATAAGAATTTATCAGTTGAGAATTTATAGACAAAATGTGAATCAATAAGTCCCACACTATATATTTACATGACGCAATTTTTGTCTCTGTCGTCGAAACTTGCCTCAGTAAGTAACAAATCTATTTTGTATTTCTTACTTTCTTAGTGACGTCAATTCATGATCTTCGAGTTACTCGACAGTAGTAATAATTTACGTCATATTTCGTGCCATTAAATTATCTACAACTAACTAACTACGTAACAGTTCAATAAGAATATTTGCGACATGGCTAGTTGGTTCACTTAATATTCTTCGAGTGAAAATATTTCCGTTTAAAATTATTTTCATTTTTCCGATTGATCGGAAAACAATAGCTTACCACTAGAGTATGTACTCTGATTCCTGCCTCGCAATAATGTGGTAATTGCGTGTTTATGGTGACACAATAACTCTGTCCATATACAAACGTAGTCGTGTCTGAGAATGTAGGTGACCAACGTAAATACAAATTCGTAATAATAAAAAGATATCAGCGGCGGAAAGTGGCCATTTAAGGGTGACCTCAAAGAGAATCCCTTTGTACGTACTGTATAGGTCGAGTCGCACTCGCAGCACCGCTGTCGGCGGATTGCGATAACGCTAAGATATTTCACGCTTATATATTTTTCGTGAGCATAATACATAAACGAAACACGTAACAAGAACATAAGGAGGGCAACTTCAACGACAACTTAGCATTCCTTATTATCATAAGTATAAAGACATTTTCGTAAATATTACGGTACGTACAAGGCTCAAAAGTTTTTCGGAAAAACATGTTGGTGTATTCCTGCATAACAAATACTTGACTATTACTATTTTTTCCCAAACATCAGTTGTACCCACAACTATTGCTTTTGTAAAGTTTGTTTGCATGATTCGCGTTTATCAGAAAATAGTTCATAATTTGTAAAGTAAATCTTAAAATAACAAAAATAACATTTAACAACGGTTAATGGGCGAGTGTGAAATTCTCCTTCCATAACGCATATTCAACACTAATCGCTTAATCGCTCGGCCCTGGGTCCGGCTAATGTCCCTCGACCTCCTCGTCCTCCCACTTTCCTTCCCTGCCGGCACGTCGCAGCCCTCGCACCTCGTCCGTGCTACTTTTATGTTCCTATAGTCGATACAGTTCCTTTAAGCTGCTGCAGTATTGCAAAGCATTGCACTATTGCTTTATTAACTAATAGCTCTGTAAACGTAACAAAAAGCATATATTCATGAACCACAAAGGGTCTCTCGTTACAAGTAATACTGATATACGGCTGAGTAGTCCAGCAAAAGTCCGACTTATTTATGCATTAGATCAATATATTTGAGCCCAAGCTTATGTTTGTGTGTAAACAAACAGTAAGTATTGGGAGGGCCATTAGCCGCGGATTCGCCTGTCATTATTTATCAGAATATGGGATTTATTTGGCAACACAAACAATACGCGAGTGTGATGAATGCGAGTGTTTGAGCGCGCAATTAAACTCGCTCGATCTCTACGGCCGCGCTACAATATAGCGCCGTAAATGTTATAACAGCCGATAGGTTTCTTCACAAGTCTGGACACCTCATAACTTTACAAAATTTCACAAATTTTCTTCTTTGTTTCGATATATATAACTAACAAATGATGGATCGGTTTTAAATGAAGCTATTTAACCGGATTAATCGCGTATATTTTGGTATTTGAAAATATGTTCGAAACGTCAGGTGTCCAAAAATGTATTTTCAAATACCAAAATATACGCGATTAATCCGGTTAAATAGTTTCATTTAAAATGTATAAAAATCGCGAAAATCAAAGATCTTATGATGTCGGTGTCGGTGTTAATTTTTTATTCATTCATTTCATTTTTTTTCTTGTAGCTTGTAACTAATATAATAACATTATATGTTTTTGCTATACAGACGGCTTGAAGACAACCTCCTGAGTGAGCTGCCTCCCGCTATCCACCTCTTGCCTGCTCTCGAAGATCTGTAAGTTTTTGTCTTATATATAGTTAATGATGAAAATTTGAATAAGGTAGGACTGTATCATAATTTAAATTATCACATCACAATACTTAAAGAAGTCACTAACTCTTAATTCTCATATATTTTTTGTATATATAGAAAATATAGTAGTTTAGTTACTTTTATCTGAATAATGTTTGGAATTGTACAAGATATTTGGCAAAAATTATCTAAAATAGTAGGCATCCCTATTACTGTGTTGTGTGTGCGTGTGCGTCAGGTCGCTGGCCAACAACCGCGTGGAGCGCGTGACGCCGGGCCTGCAGGCGTGCTCGCGCCTCACGCGCCTGGACCTGCGCGCCAACCCGCTGTCGCAGCTGCACGCGCACGCACTCTCACATCTGCCCAAGCTCACCACTCTGTGAGTGAACATTATATTACCAAATCTTCAGGTGTCCAAAATGTATTTTCGAATACCAAAATATACGCGATTAATCCGTTTAAAATAGTTTCATTTAAAATGTATTTTATATATTTAGTAGGCAAAGGTTTACCTGATGATACATTAATATAGGTGATACGTTAATATCAAAATGCCCTTGATCAAAACTGAATACTCTGATATAGATGATATAAAAGATAAACTCAATAGTTGTAAGGTCTGTCCTAGTTTTGGTACATGTTCTTAATGCAAGTTCGCTATCGCGTTTACCAGCCAGGCGTCTACGTGAAAGAGAGTTTGAAAACTCATAAGACGCTCGGGAAACCACCAACTGCGGCAGCTTGCCAAATCATTGCAAGAATGTTATGCTCAAAATATTATCTACATTTAATTTTGTTTATTATTTATAATTAATACTTTGTCATACGAAAATAAATTATTGGATGAAGGTAATGTTTTGATTTGAATGCATTGTGTACTTTAACAAATCAAAATATTAAATCTGTGGAAAGATGTTGATGGAAAGATTTCCATCAAACTTCAATTCATCTTTATATGTATGGGTTAGAGCTTACGAAACGCTTACATTAGAACAGTGTTTGTAACACGATTAAACTGCATTGTGTGCACCGTGAGCTGTCAGCTGTCAGCTGCATGCCGCAACAGCCGCGAGCCGGCGAGACGCGCGAGTGACGACGCGGTGACTCAGCGAGTGCGGTCGGTGCAGTTGACCGAGGTCGCGAGTGCCGGGGGAGGGGAGGGGGGGAGGGAGAGAAGCTTTCCGCGAAGTGCAGGATACTCACACGGCGGATGCCCGACTCTCCAATTATAGATAATGTCAGCATCGAGTGACCCGACCGCTTAAACGTGCCGCGAGCTCGGAGTCATCCGCGATGTCGAGTCGATGAGTCGTTGAATTAAGCAATAAATGCTTTATTAGGTCACGGCTATGGCGAGATTTTCTGCTACCGATAATTATTATTGAGTAAAAATGATTAAAACATGACCACAATATATTATGCCCAAAAGGAATTAGGCACAAGGTCTCATCAACGCGAGTCACTTTTTCTGCAGAAACAATGTTGATTTGATGCGTTCGCGTCTTCGATGTAAAAGCGATGTATATATTTTTATTATTAATTCCTGAATGTATTAATATTGTGTGTGACAGCATACTGTCGGAGGCGCGCGGGCTGGGCCGGCTGCCGGCGCTCAACGGCTCGGCGCGCCTGCGCACGCTGCGCGTGGACCGCGCGCGCCTCGCGCACGTGCCGCGCGAGCTGTGCGTGCACGCGCCCCAACTACGGGCATTGTTAGTACTCACTTTACCTATTAACGCTAACATTATTTTGCACTTGTTTCGACACACTTTGCATTGGCGGGGCGTGAGGCAAAATACAAGGTTGCATATTTCGTCGCTGGAATGGATAATGAACTACTAAGAAGCCAATTACGTGACTTAATATTTAAGTGCTGTTGAGATTTACCTGTAATGTTCAGTAAAGTGTTTTCACTAGTATGTGCTGTTGCCTTATTGTTTTATATGTATACTTTTTAGTACTTTTATTTTTTAATACATTTTTCGTAAAGCGTAACATATTAATCAATCCGAAGAGAGGTCTCTGTAACATTTGATCTATGCTGTTCACTGCACTCTGTGGCACTTCTCCTTACAATAAGCAGTACAGGTACAAGTATTTTCCATGATAATATTATTGTATAGTTTAAGTACTTTACAGACGCCAGTAAATTGTCTACTAAAGCGTTGACTTGTGTGTCACCTTCTAAACGAGGTTAGAGGCACAAACAAACCTCTCCCCGGTCCGAGAGCTATCGATCATGTTTCATCGTTTCAACCTCGGCAGTATCATTGAAGCTTACATGATTATTACAATTCGCCATTAGCGTGGGCCGCGCCCCGCGCCCCGCTCCCCGCGCCCCGCTCCCACTGACTACTTGGCAACGCATCCATGCAATTGAAGCGCTTGCTGTCTATTAAATTAATTCATATTACGAAATGCAAAGCTCGACCTACGAACATTATTTACATGCTGTTCATCCATCACTCATTTTCTGTTGGTGATTTAGCTTTCCTTTGATATTTCAAACACGAGAGGTAAATTTCTTATTAAAATAGTTTACCTCTTACTCAGGGACTTGCGTTCCAACCAGTTGGAGCGAGTGCCGCAACTCCACGACTGCTCGGAGCTTCGTGTACTGTGAGTATTGAATGTGTACATACGTAACAATTTTCCCTTCTATTTACTAGTTAATATTAATCGTTTAGCGATACTTTATGCTTATCTAATAAGAAAACGTTATATAATTTTAGTTTGTAAACAAACTCATCATATAATACAATAATAAAATCGCAATCAATTGTGGAGCGCTGCTAGTTCAATTACCACGTTGTGTACGCATACAGTATATACGCCGCAGTCCTTCCGGGCGATAGAGGCGATAACAAATTACTTTAAGCTCGTCGTCGTTACTAACTTATTCGTAACAGCACGCAAACTTCACGGGAAACTTTATCTTATAATGTTTTCTTTTAATCTAGTAAGTGGTCTAAGTTACAAAATCTTTCCAGCTTTATACTTTATACTGATTCATACGTTTCTTCTGTTTATTGACGTCTCTTTGAATCCTGCAACATTGATTGCGTGGACTTTATTATTCTTGCAACACTAACATTGAGTAGTCATCGAAAATGAAGCCCAAAATTTTACGAGGATATAATTCTAGCTCACGTCATTATACAAAACACAACATTTTTGAAAAAAAACGTATAAAAATTTGAACGCAGCGGGATTCGAACCCACGCCTTGGACAGTCCAAGACTTGGATCATATCCAAAATTTTTATACGTTTTTTCAAAAACTTAATTCTTACCTAAGAAATGTAGGCTTCAGTCGTCATATCCATAATACTTTTTGTACCAGATATTTTATTAGTATTTGTATTTGAGAACGTTATTAACTCAGATGCGGCGGACAAATAAAACATCTTTTTGTTCTTAAAACTAAAATTTTCAAGATACTTCTTCTACTTCAGAATTAATATTTAACTTTATACTATACACAAGATAAATATTTAGAAATAAATAACATTATATAAATTATCTAAATATTTGCACTATTTCTTTGATTTTGTTTTTCAGAACAATTATTTATTGAACTACTATGAAAAGCTTTTATTGAACTCTTATCGTATGATAACGTTGCTTTCTAACTTTATTGTGTACTAGTGCCGCAATAAGTACACATTATTATTAATAAATATATTTATTTTAATAACACATTAACTACATTGACTGCTCCGATAATTACAAATGACCTAGTCTTATCTATTTAGCTACAACTTCCCGCGTTATCTACGGCATTATAGATGAAGGGCATAATTTTTTTAAAGTAAACTAAAAACCTTGAGTAAACTGCAAGTGCAGTAATCTATGGATACCTATCCTGTCCAAGGGTTGGGTCCCAGGTGGTAGAGTTTCCAACCATCTTCTCTATTGAAATTAGGATGTTTTTGAATTTCAATAGCCTCGCGGATCGTTCTAGAAATAAATCTACTTTCCCTAGCGAGGATATGTGGCTTATCAAATCTGATGTAGTGTTTGGACTTATTCATTGTACGTTCACATACAGCTGATTGCAATACACGGCCATTCTTGACGTCGGATATGTGTCCCTTCACACTTACTCCGATGATCCTCTTTGTTTGACCAACGTACGATAAGCCACAGTCACAGTCTATCTTATATACACCATTCACGGGTTTTAAATGAAACTATTTAACCGGATTAATCGCGTATATTTTGGTATTCGAAAATACATTTTTGGACACCTGACGTTTCGAACACTTTACAGTAGTCCGTGGTCACAGGTAGTCTACCTGTAGACTACCAGGTAGGCCAGGTAGTCTACCTGTGACCACGGACTACTGTAAAGTGTTCGAAACGTCAGGTGTCCAAAAATGTATTTTCGAATACCAAAATATACGCGATTAATCCGGTTAAATAGTTTCATTTAAAATGTATAAAAATCGCGAAAATCAAAGATCTTATTACCATTCACGGGTCCCAAGCATCGGCTCACTTTTTTATTTGGCTTAAATATGTAAAATATTGCAGGGACTTGTCTGACAACCTAGTGGAGTCTATAAGCGAGGGTGCACTGCGCGGGCTGCGGCGCCTGCACGACCTGCTGGTGGCGCGCAACCGCCTGCGCACCGTCACCGCCGAGACCTTCCTACACACGCCCCGCCTGCAGCTACTGTCAGTATACACATACACTATACAGCTTTACGCTTTACCCCGCATAGCAGAGTAGACAAAGACAAACTAGTATAAAGACTCTCCGCTGACTACTACATATTACAGAACACACATACATACATACATACATACATGTAGATTTATTTGTCAGGAATTTAATTTTATGAAGGTCATAATGTTACTTATAATACATTAATTGTACAATACGCATTAATGTGTATAATCTTTCCTTGATTATTATTTGTGAAATGTCAATGTCACAACCGGCAGCCAAATGATATGTAAGTGTGTACATATGTACGAAATACGAATATAAAAAGGCGAGTGCGGCGGTCGGTCGCTCTACCTGTAAAAAGCTATCAATCATCCGCTAGTTTACTAATTGAATATTCAGCAGTGCGGGCGTCGCTCATGTTCTTACCGCAAATGGTCACAGTGGTCTTCCGCACCCATTTGCTACTCACGTCTCTTACTTTGTAAAGTATAACGAAAGAGAACGTATAAATTTAAAAAAAGTGTAAGTCTTATTTTATATATTTAAATAATATATATGAATGAATGAAATGGTCTGTTTTTCAATATTTAAAAAGAATTGTTTATATAGTTCATATTGCCACTGTACACTATATGCGTCAGTAACTTCAAGAGTCAATCAAGAGTCAATTCAAGAGTCAATGAGCCCCATGGGCAACTACGTCATTGACAATTTGGTACAAAATGTTACCTACAATTCCACGTAAAAGTACACCTGTTTTATTTCAGTATTTGTGTACTTATAATACGAGACCTCTTAGTTTCAAACATGTCCCAAACCTTTGAATGTTGTATGACAATAGCAAATACCTATCATACTGAACAACTTTTGCTAAAACGGCCATTTTTTATGTTCATCAAGTCCACTGTGTACTTCTACATTACCTGCCTAAGACAACTAATATTCAAAATTTGTTATTCGATTGTTGAATTTTACAGAGCTTTTGTTAGCTTTCATCGTCGACAGAAAAAGTTCGCATTTCATTTCATAGATTAATATCTGCTACCCTTGCCTGAACTTGAGTCCTAACAATTCGTTAACAATGGGAACCGCAAACTAAATGTAAAGCAACTATTTAGTTAGCGGTGTAACATTTGAGGCCGCGCCGCCGCCGACCGCCGACCGCCGACCGCACGCTGCTAATGCCATTACGCGCTAAAGCAATTAACAACACTCACGAATCGTTGGCTTTCAACAAGTATAAAACGCGTGTCGAGTGATTCCAATTAACTGTGAAATATGCGAGGAGAGTCTACTACCACATAATAACTTATTGGAAAACCATGGGCGCTGCAATATTGTGTCGGGCGCAAAGCTACGCATATAAATGTATATGCGCTCAACACAATATTGTATATATGTATGTGAAATGATGCAATCTCTGTATACAAAAGGCAGCACCATCTCAGACGGCGTCGCCCGCGGGGCGGCGTCACCTACTTACGTATCTGTATTCATTTGGATAAGTTTGCTTTCAGAGACCTAGAGGACAACCAGATAGAGCACATTGACATGGAAGCGTTCGTGCCCATTTCTAAATTAGAAGACTTGTAAGTTTATTTTCACTGTAGTTTTATGTTAGGTTATAGGAAGATAACATACTTCGGTACAGCTGTATATGCTTGTTTAACTATTAGTAGATAGTAATATCTAATTAAAAAATATTGGAAAAGGAGTAAGTCGATGTTATAGAATATAGAAAATGAACGAAAGATATACTATGTATGTGTACAAGGAAAGCTGTGACGTTACAGAAACGTGGGTAACAACAAGTTCCCGGTGTTGCCGGCGAGCGGGCTGCAGCGACTGCTGCATCTGAAGGCGCACAACAACCCTGCGCTGCGCCGCTTCCATCCTCCAGACCTATTCCCAAGAATACAGGTTAATTAAGTTTTTTCTATAAATTTATATGTACTGAATTTCTTTGAGATAAACGCGATCGGTTATGGGTTCGATCCCCACTCGGGGGAGTGATTATATTTCAATTATTTTCACTTCCTCGCTCTGGTAAAGACGTAGTGCGGCGTTGAGTTCCACTACTCAACACGCAATGTCTTGAATTCGATGGAAAACGAAGTACGGAGTGTCTTAACACTAGGTACTTTCTGTCTACACTGCTATGCGGGATAAAAAGCGTGAAGCTAAAAAAGAAATTCTTCACTATCTACTCTTTCTTGTTTTCTTATCATGTCACGTAGTCTCTATGTACTCTGACAACAAATTTAACTGAAATTCAAAACTGCTTCTCTCTGGAATCTTATAAAAAAGACGCTAAATATGTTGCAAATATTCATATCGAAATCAGTATTATATATTTGTTACCAAAAACCGTAAATCGATATCTTATTACGTTTAAATGCATAATTTAATATAATTAACGCTTCGATTGTAAAGTAGACTTCACATTTAGTATATTTTTAGTATACGTTAAAAGAGTACCTTAATTCATAAGATTAAGAAAATCCTGTGACTAAGTATTTTTTTAATTTATTCTAAATTATAAGAAAAGATATAAAACATATGAAATGAATAGAAATTATAATTGTTAATCAAAATTGTTATTATAAAAAAAAGGACTTTAAAGATTTATATTAATTTAGTCTACATTATGCAGTCTTTTACACAAGCCCTATTAATTTGTGTGACAGACGCTGGTGCTGTCGTATGCGTACCACTGCTGCGAGTTCATGCCGCTGATGGAGGGCGGCAGCGCGGCGGCGGCGGACGCGCCCGACGCCGACGCGGAGCAGTTCAGCGACCTGGTCCTGCTGCCGCCCGCGCACGTCGACCTCGCGGCCTGGGCCAATGCTACCGACATCTGGCCTCATTATTGTGCGTTTTTCTTACTATATTCTTCTATCCTACATTTAAATTGTGTTTGACAACTTTGATATAAAATGACGTTCATATGCGGTTACCTACTTATACTACAATTTTAATGTCGAGTGTATCAGTAAAGAAATTTTATTAAAATTTATATAACAACAAGCGGTTTAATTATTTCTAAACATATTATATTGAAATCGTTTTCTAGTGAATGCAACTGGCGAGGGAGGATCTCGACTGGCGGCGGTGGAGTGGGGCGGTGTAGGTGCGGCTGAACTAAAGTTTTCTGGCGTTCGCCGTGTACGGTGCTTGCCTTTACCTGGTATTACATTTTCTTACATTTAATAATAAACAAAGTTAGACTAAATCAACTTAAATCAGTAACAAATAAGATTAACATAAGTTTCAAATACCTTTAATATTAAATCTTGAACTAAGTAATTCCATGCTTAGGTCCGTTTCTGCCGTGCGTGGATCTCTTCGACTGGTGGACGCTGCGATGCGGCGTGTGGGCCGTGTTCCTGCTGGCGTTGCTCGGTAACGGCACCGTCGTATTCGTGTTGGTGTTCAGTCGAAGCCGCATTGATGTTCCGCGATTTCTAGTTACTAACCTCGCTGCAGCTGATTTCTTTATGGGAATTTATTTAGGTAATTTATTAAATGCTATAAAAGAATGCTGTAATAATTACATTCAACGCCTTCTTGATGTATAAAATTTTATCGCACTACAGGCTTTTTAGCTGTCGTCGACGCCGGAACTTTGGGTGAATTTCGAGCTCACGCGATCGCGTGGCAAATGTCAGGAGGATGTCGACTTGCGGGCTTCCTGGGCGTGCTCTCGTCCGAGCTGTCGGTGTACACGCTGGCCGTCATCACACTGGAGCGCAACTACGCCATCACGCACGCCATGCACCTCAACAAACGGCTGTCGCTGCGCCACGCCGCCGTGGTGATGGCGGCCGGCTGGGCCTTCTCGCTGGCGGCGGCGGCGCTGCCGCTGCTCGGCGTCTCCGACTACCGCAAGTTCGCGGTGTGCCTGCCCTTCGAGACCGGCACGCCCGCCTCGCTCGGGTACGTCGTCACGCTCCTCATCATCAACGGGCTCGCGTTTTTAGTGCTACTCGGCTGTTATCTCAAAATGTACTGCGCCATTCGCGGCTCGCAAGCGTGGAACTCCAACGATTCTCGTATCGCGAAACGAATGGCGCTCCTGGTGTTCACAGATTTTCTATGTTGGTCGCCGATCGCTTTCTTCGCTCTCACGGCTGCTTTCGGAGCACAGCTCGTATCCCTCGAGGAGGCCAAAGTGTTCACAGTTTTCGTGCTACCGTTAAACTCGTGCTGCAATCCTTTCTTGTACGCCATACTCACTAAACAATTCAAAAAAGATTGCGCTCTCGTCTGCAAAGCTATTGAAGAATCTCGCGTCACTCGCGGCATCGGTCGATGCAGACATTCCTCGAACTTCAGCAACCGGCAGACTCCGGCCAACACCAACAGCCTCGCGGAGCGCTCATCTAGAGGCCAGCACGGCGCGGCGTGTGCATGCCGCCGCCTGCTGCCCACCGGCGCCGCCGCGCCCGGCGCCGGTGCCCCCGTCGCCAGTGAGGCGGGTGGTGAGCGCCTGCTGCGGTGGCTGCGCGCGTGCGGCCGCCGCTCCACAGCGCCCGCACCGCCCGCGCCACGTCAGCCTCCCGCGCCTCCCGCCCGCGCCGGCTCTGTATCGTCCTCCGTGGAATTCTCATCGTCTCGGTCAGACTCCTGGCGGACGTACGGGCGCCCACCGCCTCCGCCGCGGCGCGCTGCCTCCTGGTTGGTGGCACGCAAGACGTCGCAAGACTCCAACCTATCGTCGTCCCGCAACGACTCTTCTGGCTCCAATGCCACGGCGTCGACGGGCACGTGGCGCACGTCGCGTTCGGGCGGCAGCGCGACTGCGGGCGGCGCGGTGCCGGGCGGCGCGGTCGCGGGGACGGGTGGCGCCGCGGCGGGCGCGCGGCCTCGCCTCACGCGCCAGCCTGCGGTGGTGGCGGACGAGCCTCCCACGTCGCCGGGCGCGCTGCCGCCGCCGCGGCTGCTGCACACGATCCCGTCGGCGGCGGAGACAGAGGCGCAAGCGGAGGAAGCAGAGGCGCGCTGAGCGTCGCTCGGCTTCATCACTCACCACCGCCCCGGGGCGCGTCGGCGCTCGCACGGCTCCGGGGTCGGAATCAGTGTCTTATCGTACCGTCCATTAGCAGCCGCTCCCGCGTCTCCGGCGCCGCGCGCCTCGCTCTCGTCCCGTGTTCACACGTATAAGTATTTGCTCGCACATTATACACAAACGATCGACCGAGACCACTATACAGTTATTACCGGATCGTATCACCGAGTATCTCTGGACGTCTTTTCTTCGCCGAACACGAACAGTCTCTTTTGTACAGTATTAAGAAACCATGACAATTGTAGTGATAAGAATAGTGTAACGGATACAATGATATTTATTAAAAATATAACATTTTGTGTAATAACGCATAAAGTTCTAAAGTAATGTATTCATAGCTAGATCATTCATAGTCCATTGACGATAGAGTAAGTAGTAGAAGGTGTACATATTGGAGGACGTAGCCGGTGACTGCGCCGACTGCAGCCTCACGTCCACAAGGACCGAAGCAGTATTCAACTTCAGTATCTACTAATTATTTATTATGAATAATGTTACATTGACTGTAAGTTAGATTTTATATGATATAGAGTTTATAATCGCCTTCGCAGAGGTGACCGTCTGGTCGCACACATCGTCGTGTGTATATAACGTAAATTTATCCTTATATGATTCTATTAAGAAATGAGAAGTACAGTAACTCTTTTTAGCCACTTGTTACTGAAAAGTATTATTTTAAACGTCAAAAAAACCAATTCTACAGAAGACAATAACAGTTGAACATTTTCTTAACTCAATGTATGATTGCAACAGCACGTGGCAATTGTAACAATTGCGCGTGTACGTGCAGTGAGGCACAGCTCACTTTGTTTATAAAAGCTTAGGTGAATTAATAAAAAACATTTATATGAAGTAATTATAATACAAAATCTTTATTACATTTTTAAAGAGTGAATGTTTAGTAATATGGTTGATAAGATTTTGGTTTCTAACAAATATTCAGTAGTTAAGTATAAATAAATGTCCTGATCAGGTGCGATAGCAAACTGTTCACAAAACGTACGACACTTCCACCAAGAATCTGATTAACTTTAAAACAATTACCACATAAAGTACAGTAAACACACCGAGTACAAATTAATATAGTACCTACCTATATAATTTTTATTTAAGATTTTTTTGATTACATTGTTTAATATTTTGAAATTATATTATGTTAGTTTTCCTTATGTTGTAAGATGTCGTTTTATTGTATGCTATTATTTGTGCCATAAAGCTGTCACTCCATAGCGCCCACACTCGCAACATACTACTATGAAAAGCATTTATCATAATATGCTAAAATGTAAGTCCCTATGTCATTAGCTAGTTACATATAATCAAGTAAGTCGAACAGGAGAAAGCGTTGTTACCTTATTGTAGGCCAAAAAACGCGACTTACTGCAATTCATATTTATATTTTTACAAATACTTGAATGTAACTATTAGAACCGATATTCGTATAGTGACAGTATATTTTTAAACATAGTATACATATATGTATAGAGGTAAGTTATTTACGATGAATAAATGGCCTATGTTCGTTGTCTGTTGGCACTCGGCAGGTGCGCGCCGCACGGTTTGTTGAACATGTTAGAGTGGTTAAAATGTTATTTATTTATTTATTATTCTTAAAATAAACTGAAGAGATATAAAAGTGAGTTTTATTATGAGTCACAGCGAGAACGCCTCGAGCTCGCTGCGGGTCATAGCGCGTTAAGTAAACAAATCTAAAAGTGAACTAGTGCGCGTGCACGGAGGCATTGCAGATCACGTCAGTGCAGCCGGTAGACACTGGGCACTACTCGCCAGTCGACGACGACAGCGAGCGACAGATGTGGTCTGGTGTAATATGTCTTGCGTAAACAAAGAACAAGGAAATGATCATGTTAATTGAAAAATAATTAGTTTGTTATGAATTTTCTTCTAAATAAGTTTAGTGCGACCATATTGCAGAGGCCGGTCGTCGCGCAGTGGGACAGCGTCTGACTGTAAAAGCGATCGGTATTGGGTTCGATCCCCACTCGGGGGGAGTGATTATATTTAAAATTATTTTCACTTTCTCGGTGAAGTGAGGCGTTGAGTTCCACCACTCAATACGCAGTCTCGAATTCGGTGGAAAGCTGAGTATGGGTACTTTCAGTCTACCCTGCTACGCGGGATAAAAGCGTGAAGTTAAGAAAATACATATTGCACTGATCTGCCTGTACACCGTTCACTATACATTTTTATTATTTATAAATCAATTTTAATACTTATGTTGAGTAAAGTTACTCGCAGGATTAAACACCGATCAAGTAATGTTTAAAGCTAGGCAACTCAATTTTATTTGCTAACCAATTTAACCTAACTAAAGCTACAAATAATGTTAAAACTCTTTACAACATACGTTATTATTGAAGAAGCTCCACTGCCGCAACAGAGCCGCTGCTATAACTGCATTTGTGAAATACATCACATAAGTGAAAGTGTCACAACATGTGATTCAATAATACTAACACATACTTATTAAATGTAACGCACAAAACAGGCCAGAAACACTGGTGTGTCACGTGTTCGCCGTCGCGATTTAGTGACATCTGAGACAGCTTTCCATCTTTCCAACTGGACCATGCGTGTATCAAGAGGGACCGGCGTCAGGACGCGGCTCGCTGGAGGCGCGCGAGGCCGGCAATGGAAGCGGGCACGGGGGCCGAGTCGCATGGTCTTCATCGGGCTCGTGCTGGTCGTGCCGCGCACGTCTCCGCCGGAACTCGGTGAACTCCCGCTCGAGGCGCTGATCTAGCACGTTGAGACGACAGCGCTGCTCCACCGATGCGTCGCTCGCTACGCTGTGTGCACTCGCCGCCTGCGCCTCTTCGCTCTCCTCCTTCTCTTCGTCTACTTCCTGGAAAATTTTAACACTCCGTTTATCCACCTTCCTATAATATACATCAGACGTATTTTATGTATATAAAAAAATCATCTATTAAAACTATCCTATAGTACACGCCGCGCCGTTCATCGTCAGTTTAACCGAGTATAAAAAAGCTAATTATGGATCATTACGCATCATTGCCGGCGCGCCGTAATCTCGTTACAAGTACGATTTTGTGAAATATATGTTTCCTATGGCTGCGATTGGACGATGCCCACCTTGATCTCTGCGAACGTGATGGGCATGGTGCGGTGTCGCTGGTCGCCACGCCGCCGCCGCCGCCCGCGCGCCAACGCCGACGCCGCCGGGTACACCGCGTCCATGTTCCACCCTAGCCTGAAACTTACACTATAAATATTTGTACTTTCCTAAAATCAACACTTAATATAATAGAAAAACCTTACCCAGAAAAGTTTCTTAGTGTTCTGTAAGCTGAGTAAATGCAAGTATGTATCCACGGCCGCCTGCAATGCTTTATTTATGTATAAGCTTTCAGTACAACGGCAAATTTAACTCGCCCATAGTAAATCAATTTAACGTAAGCTTTGCGATGAACAGATCGTTTTATTCAAAAATGTTAGCTCACTCGCGCAAAGGCGCACACTGCCCGATGCGACTGCGAACTCGACTAACAGCGTTCACGTTATTTTTTCCCCAAGAAATCTGTATGTTTTGGTGTGTGACCGACTTCCGATGGCGAAGTGCCAACCACAACGACCGCCCCCCGCACGCCCCCAGTGCCAGCAAACCACCCCGCCGCCTCCGCCTCACCACTTACCCTTTTCACCCCGACCCCCAAAAAAGAGTATATACAGTACATATGACATAAGAAGAGTAATATACGAAAAAACGCACAAAAAATTAAAAGAGCAATATGTTTAATTAAATAATTTCATATGTTTTTACATAAACAACATAATACTTGAAGATGCATACTGTATAATAATTACTTAGAAAATACACGTATGAGGTATTTAGTACTAATATAGAGATAAACTATTATTTAAATTCATTTTATTATTTTCTAAAAATAATATCCGATCGAGTGTAAACATACGCTTGAATATAACTTAAATTTTGATCTTTTCATGAAAGAGTAGCTTCGAAAACAAATTCAAATCGAAACTATTCAGTCAACTACATAACAAGTAAATACACAGGCACAACTTGAACTGAAAGCTTTGAACAATTGACGGGTAGGCGTGAAGCCACCGCAACAAATTAAGTGAAGAGTTAAATGTTTGAAATTGCAAAAATAAAATCTTTATGTGTTATAATGGTAATAACCAAGAACACATCACGAAAACGAAACGACCTTTACCGTTATTTAGAGCGTATTCTTGCTTTCTTGGGAGACTTACATTATCAGTATGTGAATATGTCCGTTACCTATATCGCTATTCTCAATAACCTCAATTATAAAATAAAGATGAGGGCCTATCATATAATCCAAAAACTGAAACTGGGATTGCGCCCAATCAGCAGCACTTATTGAGGAGGGTAAGGGTATTCTTGGTCTATCTAAGGGCGGATGGGTCATCGACCGGGAGACATGAGGAATGACGAGGTACAAAATGCGGTTCGTGAGAAGAAGGCTGCTTTTAAGGAGTGGCAACTCACTAACTCTCCTGGATGAACAAGATGGATTACATAGTGGCGAAGCGTGACAGTAAAATAACAGTAGCCAGAGCCCGCGGTCAGATTTTGTCACCACTGTATGATAAACTCGAAACTGTGGAGGGGCAGAAGCTCATAAATAAATTTTCACATGCTCGGGAAAAGCGACGCATATCACAAAATGGGTTTGCGTCAGGGATTTCCGAGGTTCGTTGTTGTGTGATCACACCTTGTGAAGAGAGATGGAGATCTTACTTCAAGGACTTGCTGAACACTCAGCACCCATACAGCTTTCCAACCGAATCGACACCCTTGACGAAACTCTGAATTGCTTCCGCAATATGAAGAAACGAAAAACGATGGGACCTGACAAGATTTCGATTGAAGTATGTAAATCGTTGGGCTCCCTTGGTGTGCTAATGCTCACTGACCTCCTTAATCGCATCTTGAACATTGGAATTTATACCACGTCAGTGGTGTAACAGCTACATAATCCCTATATACAAAGGAAAGGGCAGTGTTTAAGATTGTGGGCTTATATGAGGATCAAGATGTTCGACTTCAGGCTTTGCAGAGAGTGTGCAGTCTCTCAATGTTAATATGGTTTTCACCCGGGGTCAGGAATTATGGATTCTATGGTCTCTGAATTTTTATACAGGCATACAAAGGCATACAAAGAAAAAAGGAGAACTCAGCATATAGCATTTTTGGATCTGCAGAAGGTTTTTGACTGTTTGCTAGGTTCTTGAGAAATATATCGATGTTATCAGAGATATCCACCGTCATTCTGTTTCATTGGTTAGAACTGCTATTGGCAACACAAGGCTTTTTCCTATCACGGTAGGAGTTCACCAAGACTCAGCTCTTAGCGCGTTATTATTCAAAGTAGTTTTAGATATTGTCTCGGCGTATATTCAGGACCAGCCGCCATGGCTAATGATGTACGCTGACAAGAGCAGGGTTAAGCTAAAACAGAGAGTGAACCTCTGGAAGGGTACGCTTGACAACGGCGGTCTTTTTTATAGAAAAAGGAGACAAGATAGATGCTTTGTCGGCCTTGGGATGGAAATGAAAGGAGAAGAAGGAAATGATGAGTGGGAATAGGAAAAAGTTTACATGACATCGAAGGCTTACATGACATGGAACCGGAACAAATCATGAGATATTTGGCAGTTTGTTTTTGTTATGTTAGTGGTCGCAAGCCAGTCGGAGCCTCCTGAACAAGAAAAACCTTAACCTAAATCCGTCGAAGACCGAGAAGTTTAGTACCTTAGATTTTTTTTAATTCGTCTGGCGAGCATCGATTACGATGTCCATGCCCGTATCAACGCTGCTTGAGCCAGATGGCGTGAGGTTAGTAGCGTAGTCTGCAACTTTATAATATGGCCCAAGCTAAAGGTACTGATACAAATATTGGCTAGTATCCGGCACACTCAGGAGATGCACGTCACAGAGATGAAGCTGCGATGCTGCTGCTGAGATGGATGTGTGGCGTAACACGGCCGTCAGCGTACGCAGCACATTAATCCGAGGTAGTCTTGGAGTCCATGACGTAGCATATAAGCTAAGATAAGATTAGCGCGCCGACCTACAAACTACGTCGGAAGAAAATACTTTGCTATATCTGCCCCTGTTCGACCCCCCGGACGATGGCTAGATGTTGTGATGAAGGACATGCGAGCCATTGGATTAACAACAAAGAATGCTGCAGATCGTGCAAAGTAGAGGAAGTTGAGTGGGAAAGCAGCCTCTGGCAAGGCCGGGGTATATGCCAAGTAGAAGAAAAATAAGATCTGAAATATTTTAGTTTTTTCATTGCTCTAAGAATTATTACTAATTAGAAAAGAATGATCAGTGAATAGTTTTTCATTTTTATGAACTGAGCCCTGAGAACTAGAAAATTGGCTATCTATGAGATCTAATAACCTTTCAACAATGCTAATTATATGGTCTAGTCTAGACAGCATAAACTAATCTATCTACTAAAGTGTTTTAGGTCGAGTTTCACTTCAATTTCTACGTTAAATATGACAAAATGATCGTCAACATCATCATCATGACAATATATTTTCTTTTTCATTTTTTTGACGTGATAACGTCTTATGAGATAGTAAACCCCTTGGTAACGTGACGCGTTACGGTGCCAGTCTGTCTGGCTTTCTTTTCCCTTACGCATACGACAGGCTCTTCCTCTCCTATTCTGACCTACAAGGCTAGCCAAATCTTGGACAGACGCTTCTCTCTTCTCATGACTGATGTTTAGTGCGAGTTAGATGTGTACCGTTGAAAGATTAAATTATTACAATAATATTTATATATAATAAATTACTAATATAATAATAATATTTATCATATTAATACAACCTTTCCATGCTTTTGCTTACCATAGTTATCATTTCTGTCGGGCATCCAGAGCACACTTTATTTTATTTATTGAAGTGGAGTATATTTCTTAAAATAACATATTCTATTCTCTAGTTTAAGATTAGAAGGTGTGACTTCAAATTCCAGTTATAAAAGATTTATAATTAAAAACTGGAATTTCAACTTCCAAGAAGCATAATAACTAACCTTAGAATTTTCATCGGTGAGTGAGTCAATGGGAAATTAGAATTTTTAGATATATGTAAATAAAGTCAAAGTTATAAGAGCTCCAGAATTGAAACATGTTTAGTAAATCCGCTACTGACAAAATGCCCAGACATTTGCTTATCTGGTATAATCCAATTCCAAGTTATGACAATTGAATTTCTGGAAAAGAGATAGTGTCAATTATTTGTCAATGACTAAAAAATCTAATAATTTACACTTATCGATGCCGAATTTGCAAAAAAGTCTACAAATTATTATCAACCTCTAAGTTGTGGTAAAACTTTTCGAAACATGTCAATTATACTCAAAGTGCCCATAGTGGGGAGGTTTGAACCTCTTACTTATTATTCTTAAATTAATACAAAGATAAAAGTTTTATAATCTTTTACTATTTTTAACGTGTTATTCTACACTTAGAATAAGAAAATATATATTTTTTTAAATGTATAAAAATTTGAACGAAATTTTGAAAACATCTAAGCACTCTGACCGCTTAGCCATGCGTTCTACTACCAGCTACGTCAAAATACGTTTGTTACAACTTATTTACTTTGTTAGCATCTCCTTAGGGAGATTTTTACAAATTAAAATCAATAATAAGTAACAATCGCATATCAGTTGCTGTTCATTGAAGATTCCCATTGATATCTCCGCAGATTTTTATCATATCTTCAACAGTTTTTTGTGGGACCATTCCTGAAGTATAAATTTTCAAATAAAAAAATTGCATACCGGTTCACAAATGACAGAGAAATCGTAGTAAATACGTAAAAATAGACGTGAGAGCAATATCATCAACGTATATTATCATAAAATAAAAACTGCAGGACCTAACTAAAATTAATTTTTGTGGGACCAAATGGCAGCCTTATTGCTTTACGAGCCAGTGGTAGCTCTCTGTAGAATTAACAACACTTGTATTGATTGACGATTCGTAGGTGCATGTAAACATTTTATTAGAATAAAAAATACTTTGATTTCGTATTTCTTCTCACTATAACAACTACGTCATCCTCATGAAAGTTTTATTCTACAAATAAATCTTCAGTTCTTTCAATCAAGAAATTTCCTTTACCACCCCCTTATTTCAGATACTTTTTACGAATTTCGCTTAGATATAGTAGATAAACATTAAATGTAAGTAGACATTGGGCACGCTTAAGGCTCCCTCAATTTAAATGTGTCCATTACTCATATATATACTCTAGAAACGAATTTTCCTCGTTAAAATTTGTTTTAACGTGACTTACTGACTAATTTATGTATTAATTACAGGAAATATATATACACATGTGTTCACATTTACTCATTTGCAGCCACCCACAGGCACCTAAACCAAAAATAAGAACGCATAAGTTACTAAACATACCGTTTTACATATACTGTGGAGTGTGGACTACTGACAGTTGATAATTTGACATTGATTTGTAAAATCAAACATACGAGAAACAGTCGCGATAATCTGAGCTTAAATAGTTTTATTTGTCTTCAGCGTGTCAATAATTGCTCAAAATGAGTTACATGTTAGGACATTTACACAATGGGTGGCAAGTGGATCAGGCCATCCTCTCTGAGGAAGATCGTGTTGTAGTAAGTTGTAGAATTTTCCAGATTATCGTATATACTACGTTGAATACCATTTAATACAATGCAGTGTTTTACTATTTTTTCAATAGGTGATTAGATTCGGACACGATTGGGACCCAACGTGTATGAAAATGGATGAAGTTTTGTACAGTATTGCCGAAAAAGTCAAGAACTTTGCAGTTATCTATCTTGTAGATATTACTGAAGTCCCAGATTTTAACAAAATGTAAGTAAGATTCTGCCTTCTAATTTTTATAAAATGTAAGCATTGCCTTATGAGTACTCATAAAAAAACATTTATTTTTTGAAATTACTGCTCCTGTATATAACACAATGGAGTTGTGGTCCATATTATTTTATCTTATAGTATTATTTTTACTAAAATAAAATAGGAGGGTATTGGGAATTTTATATATTTTAGTGCGTGGAAAAATAAAAATAAAATAAAAAACGTCTATATAACTTGTGCTATTTATAATACATTCCTTCATATTTCTGATGTATTTATTTTATTGCAGGTATGAATTGTATGATCCCTGCACAGTGATGTTCTTCTTCCGTAACAAGCATATAATGATAGATCTGGGCACTGGTAATAACAATAAGATCAACTGGCCACTAGAGGACAAACAGGAAATGATTGACATCATAGAGACAGTGTACCGAGGTGCACGCAAGGGCCGCGGTCTTGTTGTCTCCCCCAAAGACTACTCAACCAAGTATAGATACTGAATGTGTTCTCAAATTCTACAATTACTTGTATGGTTTTGATCTCTCATGGCTCTGAGGAGTGCGAGCTAGTTGAAAATTTATTTACATTGTATTAAAATGTATGTTAAATAGATTTTCTGTTTACCATAAATGTTGTAAATTATTGTATAAATAAATTAAGGAAATATAATTAATTATAAAGGAAAACAAATTCATTTGCACCTTTTTTAATATAATTAGTATACTTATGCTTACTGCTAAAGGATACTAAATAGATTTGATTTTATTAAAACAAAACATTGTTAGATCATATTAAGAAATCTGCCTCAAATAATTTTCAAGCAAAAAAATCATATAAATTTCAGGAAAGGATCTGAAATAAAATGTAATTTAAAAAAATTGTACCGACAAAAGGATTCAATTCTTTTGAAGTATAAAATCACAATTTCTCAAACAAACCATGTACATATCACATATCGTAGTATACTTGTATGTGTACCAACTTTGATAGGTTTAAATTATTAAATTATTTAAAGATGGATATATCAATGAAACTTTGTATAAGTAATTAAAATATTGTTTGTGGTGGTTTTAATACTGATCGACTGCAAAATATGCCACAAAGTGGACATTAAAATAGCCTGATTCCTTTATTTTAATTTTTTAGTATATTTTATTTAAAATCAATATTAAAAATATATTACTCAATAAAGCATATTATTCTATCCAACAATACTGTACTGCTGTTAATGTAAGGAGTTAAATGTTATTGATGTTCACTCAGGAAGCTAATTATTTCCAGGAAGTAATTGTTAAACTATATTTGAAAAACTCTACTCTACTCTTGTATCGATTACTAACTAATGTACTCTGAGGAGCAATTTATGAGCTACTCGCCAGTTCAGGCGAGGTAGGCGGTGGTAGGCGTCTACGATTACGATACGGCCCGTCAATTATAAGGTTTAGCAGGCCCCGATAATTTCTATCAGAAAAAGCTGACGCCATTACGCTCACAAACGACTCCAAACACGTATATAAAGCGACACACTAACTACTCACACGTCCCCGCCGATGAGGACGAGATCCAAGCTTAGTAACCGCTTGATGCCAATAGGCCTGGTCCGGACAGGCAAGTCCCCCACTACAATGTGCACAAGCCGAAGTTCGAGCCTCACAGGAGGCACCCTTGTGACATTGTGGTCCTAAGTTGTTGATTTCCTCTCGAGGTCTCCACGCCAACGTCAGAGCTCTTCTAGCTCGGCCTCCCGCAAAACTCGGTGACGCTATCAGACAACAGCATTCTACACAGTCTAACAAAAAAAAACAAATAATATATCAGCTAAAACTGTTTTCACGTGTCTTCTTCTTGCCTTTTGTTCCAGCTTAGTCAAGGTTAGGTAAGAAATATTTTCACATGTATAAAAGTAAAATATGAAAACCTTGTGCTACAGAAATACTAGGGCCGTCAATCATGACTTATAGACAATACGTGAAAACCCTATTTCCTACAAAACAAGTTCCTCAATTAGTACTTCTATTTCATTATTTTTACTTTATATCTTTAATGACTTTAATTCGCAACTTTTTTCTATACTAAAATAGTGATCCTGCTCATAGTCACATTTACTTCTATTTTTTTGCCAAAAAGCGCGACGACATACGAGGTTGGCCTCTGCGTCCGCGCACACGTCGCGCTTCTCGTCATAAAGCAAAAAGACAAACTAGGAAGATAGCTTACAATTATACGCTATGGTTATGAAGCCGCTACAATTGGGTACAACAGCCGATACTTGACATTCATTAAAACAGCAAGAAAAACGTGTTGTTGTTGTTGTTGTTGTTAACTGTGCGTTCAGTTTTTCTTACGCGACTATACCTTCGTAAGATCCCCACTGCTGCCACGCTTCTCAAATCTCTTCTTCCGTGGCGGGTACTGTACTCGACAATAGTTAGCATTTCTTCATTTACTTAGTTAAGTAATCGTAGTAGACTGCTTGTATTGGGTAAAACTTCGTATATACCAAATATTTTTTGTTGTTATTAGTGTAGTTGATTAAGAATTTATTGAGACTGTTGAGACTATTGGTAGAGAGCCTGTGCTGAGCTCAAGCTAAGCACAGGCTGAAATGCTTAAGCGTCCACTCCCCTCCACGCGTTCGGAGAACATATACATGTTTTAAGAAGCTCCGTTTATTTTAACGTTCTAAAAATGTTAAAAGTCAATATTTTAACGTAATTTTTTGCACATATATAGTGAATTATCATATGGACAAAGTGAAGAAAAATCTATGGGTCAAAGTGTAATAAATTAAGTGTTTCAAGTGGATTTTGTGCTATTCCCGAACTTCTTTGTCCGACAACCGTTGAAAGAGACAAAACATGACCTTTAATCTTAACCAGTCTTACGAGTCTTGATGTCTAATGTATTGATACATATTTACAAAACTCATCTTCAGCTTGACGGTAGCTCTAAGGTTTCGAATGCAGACGCAGAATTGACTAATCGTGTGTTCAATCCTAGTAGAATACTAAAGTTTTTTTTTAAATTATTATTATTATTATTGATTCTAGAATACCACTTAAACGAACTCCTCCCAAATCAACTTTATCGTCACCACTCCCACATTGTATCTCCCATATTGTTACTGTACGACAA
Organism: Dryadula phaetusa; assembly: GCA_032432895.1. Taxonomy (NCBI): domain Eukaryota; kingdom Metazoa; phylum Arthropoda; class Insecta; order Lepidoptera; family Nymphalidae; genus Dryadula; species Dryadula phaetusa. The sequence continues at coordinate 10,115,451 of JAOYRS010000080.1, read as the reverse complement.
AAACGTAGGCGGTCGCCTTCTGACGAGGTAGGTGAAAAGCTAACCTCTTTTATGACTGAGTTTAAAGACCTTCTCGAGGCCCTGAAAAAAGAACAAAATCTCAAATTGGACAAATTATCTGCAACTGTATATGAAATTAAAAAGCAAAATTGTGAAATTCAAATATCTGTTGAATTTCTATCTCAAAAATATGATGCCATAATTAAACAAATTGATAGCTCAGAAAAAGAAACACATCAAAATTTCCTCTAAATACAATTATTGGAGACCAGGATGGAAAATTATGAACGTTTGTCGAGGTCAACATGTATTGAAAGAAAAAATATTCCGAAAGCGCTTTCAGAGTCAAAAGATAAGCTCCTAAGCACTGTTGTCGCGATCGGCAATAGCTTAAACGTTCCCATTAAATTAAGGACGTTTTTCGGATAAATTGCGTGATCCAGCTAATCGTACAGTCCTGGATGAAACGTGATCCAGCTAATCGTACAGTCCTTGTAGACTTTACAGGTGTATCATGAAAGAAAAAATTATCCATATGTACAGAAAAAATAATAGAGAGAACAATAGACTAACTAATGAAAAGCTAAAGTTACCAGGACCTTCCAAGCCAGTGTTTATTTCTGAAAGTTTAACACCCAAGATGAAAAGACTCTTCTTTCTTACCCAGGATTTCGCAAATTGAACGCATACTCACACTGCTGGATCTCTAATGGCAAAATTCTACTGAAGAAAAGGGAAGGAGAGAAGTCTATTCTTATTAGAAACGAAGCCGATTTATCCGAAATAAAACCTAAACAATGACTAGGCGTTATAAAGTTGCACGCATATACTTATACTAAATTTTTAATTTTAATTTTATGTAATGTATTTTTCTTAAATATTAACTTTTTTCACTATATATTCTTAACTTTTAGTAAATTCTTTATGATAAATATTAACTACTTACAAAATATCTCAATGACTCATACACGATACACTTACAACTTATTGATTGATGATTCATAGCATTATTATCTTCACCGGTCTAAATGGCCATTTTTTATATTGAAAATACTCCGGGTATGTTTCCTGCAACTATGTTATAAAAATTTGCTTAAGAAAATAAAAGCAAATTATGAAAAAAACGAATTCGAGAAAGCTAATCAGAACACAAAAATAACTTGGAATATTATAAAAAAAATTACAAACTATTCTAAAGAAAATACCAAAACATCTAGTGATCTCTTAAAATTAGCAAACCACCCGATTGAAGCTGTAAACAGTGAATAATTATTTTGCTACTATAGGGAAAAAACTTGCTTCATCTGACTGTATCAAAAATATTTCTCAACAATATCTTCCTTTCTAGGTTTCCCAGTCAACGCCAAATTCGATTGTATATTGATTGATAACTCAGAAATCAGATCAATCATCTGCAGTTTTGATGGTGACTGTGCAATGGGATGGGATAGTATAGCATCATCTATCCTTAAGGACACTGTAGACATTCTTCTTCCTTCGATAACATGGGTCTGCAACCTGTGTATATCTCAAGGTATAATCCCAAGAGTGTTTAAAAAGGCTGTTGTTCACCCAATCTATAAAAAATGTTGTGAGGGTCGTGTGAGTAACTATCGACCTATATCTGTTTTGATTATTTGTTTTGAGCTGGCAAATCTACGGAGGATGCACTCATGAGTTTAGTAGATGATGTGGGTCAAAGCATTGATATAAAAATAAAAACTTTGTATTTTCTTGGACATTTCCAAGGTGTTTGACGGTATCCAAGAGGCGCGGGTTCGAATCCCGCTGCGTTCAAAATTTTTATACGTTTTTTCAAAAATGTTTTCTAATCCTAAGTGTGGCATAACACTTTAAAAATAGTAAATAGTATACAAACAGTTATTTCAAAAGTAAAAGGAAGCTAATTGTACTCGATGATCTAAACTTATATTAATATTATTAATTTATTTCTTGGTACAATGTTATAATTAGTTTGGAGATCTCTAGTATTTGACGATCAATTAACATGTAAAATAATGCAACTTATTTTGAAGAAAATTATTTGACTTTGACTTTGATTGACAAGGTCAAGGATTGTGATAAAAATATTAACTGTTAATGAAATTGTATATACACCTTGATCTTGGCAACATTGATCGAGCCGAGCCTTCGTAGTAAGAGCCCCTTTATTTAAAGTACATTGAAGATGTCTAAGATCTTAGTCTTAGATAGATCTTAGATCTTAGGCTTAATATATAGTTTCCATAAAATACTTTACTGTATAAAAATATTATCGATTACTTTAGAAGTACCGGCACAAAGATTTGGATTCGATACCCATTTAGAGGAATGTTTATATTCGAAATATTTCTGGGGCAGAAATACCATTTAAATTGAAATGTTAGCATGTAAACAGCACCACGGACTGCCGCAACTAGCGACTAATTAGTAGAGCTGTTACAAATAAAACAACACATAATGTTTCCGGTTGTTCTTATTATACAACATCAGATCTTGTACAACAAAGAGGGCGCGGCGCTCCCGCGTCCGTATAAAACGTTCGAAAGGTTCGGTTTAATCGAGAAATACAAAAGTATGGCGCGGGCGATGTGGGACGTTGACTAGCGCATCGCCGCGCGCACGTGACCGCAAGGGGTTCCTAGTTGAGGTCCTCGCGCTCGCGCACCGGCGTGGTGGGCGGCGGCGCGGCGGGGGCGGGCGGCGCTGACACGGCGGGGGCGGGCGCGGGGCGCCACTCGTGCGGTGCCGGCGCCCAGATGGAGGCCAGCGACTGGAAGGGATCGTAGGAGCGCTGCGCGGGCGGCGAGGGCGGCGCGAAGCCGGGCGGAGGGCGCAGCGGGCCGGCGCCCCACGCGCCCCAGCCGCCGCCGCCCCACACGGAGCCCAGCCCCACGCCGTACCCGCCGTTGACCGCCCCGACGCCCGCCACCGCGCCCACAGCGCCCACGCCGCCGACCGGCAAGCTCCCCACTCCACTGACGCCCAGCGCGTGTGCTTCGTCTGAAACTAGAAATCAACATATATTAAAATATAAAGAGCTATCAAACACGATTCTCTTACTTTCTTCAAATCACATTCCTACGTATCTACAAGGAGTTATCCTTGTAGAATTCCGCCATTTGTACAATTGGCAGCCGAGTCAGCGTCAACAATACTCAGATCAAACATTAACGTACGTATAGAAATCTTGTATTGATTTAAAAACTCCAGTAATGATTACCTAAATAGTCTCTAGACGGTGTGAAGGCGGGTCTCTCGGCGGCGACGGGCGCGCGCCATGCGAACTCTGCGTCGGCGCGCGCGCTGCTCTCCGTCGTGCCGTTGAAGTAGAACAGCGAGTTGTCGCAGGCACGCTCCGGCTCGCGGCGCCGCACGTCCGAGCCGATGGGCGCCAACGCCGCGCCGCCCACCGCGCACGACGCGCCGCCCGCCCCGCCCGCACCTCGCGCCGCCACCACCGAGCTCCAGGAGCGCGAGCCCGTCTCCGCGCCTGGCGGCGGTGCCGGCGAGCGCGGCGGCGGCGTGGGTTGCGGGCGCTCGCCTCGGCGCTTGGGCGGACGCTCCTTGCGCGCGTGGTGTCGTGCCGGCGTGCCTCGGCGCTCCGCGGCGTCGTGGCGCACGCGCTCGCCGCGCCGCGCGTGCTCGCAGGCGTCGCGACGCAGGCGCGAGGGGCGCGCGTCTGCGGGCGGCGTGCGCACGAGCGGGCGCGCGACTGGCGCGGCGGGGGGCGCCTCCACGCCTCCGTCGTCGGGCGAATCGTCTCGTGGGTCGGGCTCCACGTCGCCGCCGTAGGGCTCGTCGGCGTCCTCGCGATCTTCGATGGGCGTCGATGCGTCGGATCCGGTGCCTGTGAAGCCGCCGTCCTCGTCCACCGGCGCCGGGACTTCTTCCTCGTCCTCTTCGTCCTCGTCGTCCTCCTCGGGCTCGACGTCCGCTTTTTTGTTTTCAAGCTCGCGCTCGGTCAGCGCGTCGTGCGAATGTCCTCGAGAGTGCGCGAGGCGCACGGGCTCGTCGTCCGCGTCGGCGTCGGCGTCCTCGCTGGAGCGGGAGGAGTCCTCCGCGCGGCGGAGCACCTCGGCCCGCCAGCGTTCGAAGGCCCTGCGCTCAGCGCGCGGATCCAGTGGTGGAAGCGGACGACGCGCAGGGCGGCGGCGACGCGCAGGAGGGCGCGGCGCGGGCTGGGCGGGAGGCGGCGGCGCGTCTGCGAGCCCGCGTAGGTCGAGGGGCGGATGCGAGTGGGACGGGGCGGGCGCGCGGGCGGCGCGCGCTCTCCGCAGCAAGCGCTCTGCGTCGAGGGCGGCGGCGGCAAGCACGAGCGCGAAGGCGGCAAAGGCGAGCACGGTTCCGGCGGAGCGCAGTAGCCCCTCCCAGGGCGGTCTGGGCGCGATGGCGGCACACCTTGCGAGAATTTTAGCAGGTACCGTCGCCATCAACACAAACTCGGCAGGACCTGCGAGAGTCAATGACGTATTAATATGACCGAGGCTCTCTCAAACGATAATCAGACTTCTCTCTCAACCCACGGCGGGCATCCAGGGCAGTTTCCTCTGTCGTGGCCGGGTGAGAGACCTGATTATTCAGAGGAGTTGTAATCGAGACAGCAGCCTCTCCCTCAGTCTTTTGTCATAATAAAATTATCATTTTTGATAATCATCAATGTTGTAAAATTGATGTTGATGTTGTATTTTTTTTAGCTTCACGCTTTTATCCCGCAAAGCAGGGTAAACAGAAAGTACCTAGTGTCAAGACACTCTGTACTTCGCTTTCCACCGAATTCGAGACATTGCGTGTTGCGTGGTGCAACTCAACGCCGCACTTTGTCTTTAAGAACCAGAGCGAGGAAGTGAAATAATTTTAAATATAATCTAATAAGATCTTTGATTTTCGCGATTTCTATACATTTTAAATGAAACTATTTAACCGGATTAATCGCGTATATTCGATCGAATCGATTTCGAGGCAATTGAGAAATCGATGGCGGTAGTTTGATATAATTAATTTTTTGTATCAACTGACAGACGAATGCCACCTCAGTCTACCTGTGACCACGGACTACTGTATAGTGTTCGAAACGTCAGGTGTCCAAAAATGTATTTTCGAATACCAAAATATACGCGATTAATCCGGTTAAATAGTTTCATTTAATTTTAAATATAATCTCTCCCCCGAGTGGGGACCGAACCCACAACCGATCGCGTTTACAGTCAGAAGTTGTCGAACTGCGCCATGATTGTTGATGTTGATGTTGTTTTTGTTAATATTGGTGTTTCTTTATTACAATTATAAAATCGGGTCACCATCAGGAATTCTATTTAGATAGCATCTCTTTAAAATTGCGTATATTGTACTTATGGGATTTTATTGTATTCTCTAATGCTAATCTTCTATCAGAAATCCACTTGTCTTCAATTTTTCTTATTTCTATATTTCCTCCTTGTTATCTTCTGATTCTAAACAGGATTTCGGCTCAAACAATCTGCTTCTTTACCAGGTATATATTTTACTGTAAAGTCATATTGAGATATATAATAAGTGAGGACACCCAATTCTTCATCTGTCCTGCATCTAATATTCATGTTTTCTAGAGGTTTGTGGTCAGAGTAAATAGTGAAATGTTTGCCAATTAGCCAGTGTTAATTAGTATTTAACCGCTTCTTTCATAGCAAAACATTCCAAATAAATAGCCTTTTTCCGTTTTTGAGATTCGTTTAGTTTTTTTGAAAAATATTCAACTGGTTTGTCTTTACCGTCTAGTTGTGTCTGTTTTAATATTGCCCCAATACGCTCTAAAGAAGCATCTGTAAAGAATTTTATTGGTAAGTATTTGTCGAATATTTCCAACACAGGTTGAGAACATAAATATCTTTTTATTCGATTAAATGATTCTTCACACTTCTCTGACCATACAAACTTTTCATTTTTTCTTAATAAATTGTGTAACAGGTCTAAAATAATTGCGCTTCTTTGTATGTATTCCTGGTAGAAGTTGATTTTTCCCAAAAATTGCCTGATGTTCTTTTGTGTCTTAGGAGTTGGAAAATTTTTAATTGAGATCAAATTGTCTTTTAGTGGTCTTACTGAGTTGTTCTGAATTACATGCCCGTACTTTACTGAGTCTGAAGCAAACATACATTTTTTATACTTCACTCTAAAGCCTTCTTTTATTATTCCCTCTAATACATTTCTTATGTGTCTTATATGGTCTTCAAAGGTGGTTGAGTATATAAGAATATCATCAATATAATTTACGGAGTATCCTGTGAGATTGTGCTATCTTAGAATATTACTTAATATTCTCTGAAAAATAGCTGGTGATGTTTTTAAGCCAAAAGGAAAGCAGGTCCACTGAAAGTGGTCATCTTGTGTGACAAATCCTGTTTTACTTCTATCTTCTACCCGTAGTGGTATAGCCCAAAAAGCTGAGTTTATATCCAGTGCAGTAAAATACTTACAATTTCTAGTTTTAATAATCAAGTCATCTATTAATGGGAAAGGTTGAACTTGGGGAACAACAATTTTATTCAGTTCCCTGAAATCTACACATAAGCGGGATTTTCTATTTTCACCTTTTTTAAATGCCAATGTCACCAGAGCAGCGAAAGGACTGTAGGATTCTTCTATTAAATTATTCTTTAATAACATGGATATTTTCGCTTCGATTTCTAATTAATCTTCTATAGTACATCTGTATGGTCTTTTAGTGCAGTATCTATTTGTTAGTAAATCTATGTGAGCTTCATAATCTCTGACTGATCCTATATCATATTTGTCCTTTGCGAAAATTGTTTTATATTCCTTAAATATTTTCTCTATCTAAATTTTCTTTTCATTATCTAAATGGTCTGTCATACTTACAAATTCTTCTGTTTCTATGTGTTCGTTAAAATTTATTGCAAATGTTTTTATATTCTTTTCTTCATTTCTGTTATCTTTAGACATTTCATCTGTTTTATTTGTCCTCGTTTTGGGTTAATTTGATTTTTTTTACAATGTCCAATCCGATTATAAAATCATCAAAATCATCATTTTCTACTATATATACATCCACCTCTTCTTCTATATCAAATATTTTTTTATTGTTATCAAGCCATCTGTTTTTTCCACACCATTAACCGTTTTCATGTATGCTATATTCACATTATCCGTTTTTTTCTTTTAATTTAATCAGTCCCGAATTTATTAAAGAGATTAAAGAGAGAGAATTTATTAGAGAGGCTCACAGATCCTGAATCATAAATGCCGCTCACTTCTAATTTTTTTCTAATAAAAGCTTGATCTTGATTAATGGTGTACTTACTCGTTTTTTTTGTCAGTATTTATATCTACTTCAATAATGGAGTTGTTATTTACATTTCTGGGATTAAAAACCTTTTCAGATTCATTTTTATTTTTGAACCAACATGACTCCTCCGGTTTATATCTAATTCCTTTGTCTAGAGATTCACAGGTCTTACGTGGCTTCTTATCATTAGTTTTATTTTTATAAAGGAATGTACCGCTTTTTATTGTAGTTGAGTTTTTCTTGTACATCATACCTTCATATTTTCTTATCTCACTGAACAAATCAGTCATTAAGTTCATCCCTGTTTAATTTATTTATTATATAAACCCAGGTAAACCCGTTGCAATAAGATCTATCATTGTTTTGGAGTCTATCGATTTGTTTATATCTAGTAGTAGCCTTTCTTTTTTTTATAGCATAATATTATAATAAAAATTAGTAATCCTTCTTTATACCTGAATGCAAGCGCATATGTGACTATATCCCATCCTCGGTTTTTAAAAGTTTCTAAAAATTCTCGATCCATTGCATTGCATTAGGGTTCTGACTTATAAATTTCTATTTCTAATAAATTTCTCTGAAATGTGTTTTAGGTTATGTTGATTTTCTTTCTTCGTAGTAGTTTCTATTAATTTTTCCAAGATATATTGCAAATTGTCACTTTTGCCTGCTGGTTGTTTTAAGCTCATTTCTTCTAAATATTGATCTAAAAATTGCATATAACCTTCTTCATCTAGATATGTTTTCTTAAGATCTTCATCCAATTTTATCCATATTTTTCTACTTTGATGCCTTTTCTTTATGCAATTTTTTATTTTTGAGAAAGTGTTCATCTTGATAATATATGTATGATGAATCACCGACTTCAGCTCTTCAGGTAAAACATAACATTTTCCTTCTTCTGTAGATATCGAGGTTATGGTTAAAATATTAGATTTGCCATCATTTGAGGCTGTCATCGAAAAGTCAAATGGCAGCCGATCCATTTTAGTTAACGAAAATGTCGTTTTATAAGATAGGTTTTTGAGGATGCTCAAAATAAAACACAAATTGTTTCTCTGAAAATACAAAGAAACGACATTTAAAGTTCACTAATATCCCCTCCTCTATTATATCTCTTTATTTTCTTACAAAATCAAAGTTCAAAATAACCTAAACATTCTCTGTCATTCAACTGACTTTCAGCTACAGGAAATAAGAAATTATCATAGTGACAATTTGAATTTTAAGAAAATAAATAAAAATATCGATATCTGAAAACATTGTAAAGCTAAACACCTAAACAAAGCAAGAGAGGGATAGCAATATCAAATGTTTCATCTACTTTTACGATCATTGGTAGACCATTCGTTTTTTTTCTTTTTATATAGTCATTTTAATCATTAATGCGGGTTCGTCACTAGTGCCTTGAAATAATACGCGACGCGACTCACCCAGGTCCGTCTGCAGGTGCAGCGCGGCCGACACGCGCGACAGCGAGTAGTCGGGCGCGAACGACACGTGCAGCGGCGCCGACGCGTTGGGCGCCAGCGCCAGCGCCGCGCACGGCGACACGCGGAAGCCGCGCGCCGCGCACGCGCCGCGCGCCACGCGCCACGCCGACAGCTGCACGCGCACGCGGCCCGCGTTGCGCGCCACCAGCCGCCGCGACACCACGCCGCCGCCGCCCGCCGCGCCCCACGAGCACTCCGTCACCTGCGGCGCGGACACACTGTACTCGCGGCGCGCGCCGTGCCGCACGACGACGACGCACGCTCGACTCGAATACTGTACCTCGAACAAAAATGGCGAGGCGCTGCCCGGCCGCTTCCCGCCGATGTCGAAACTCGGGTACTCGCCTCGGCCGTACAGCTGCACGCCCTCCAGTATCGTGAGGTTGTTCCTGCAAGCAGTGAGGCGGCGCGTTAGTGAGGGTCGGGGGGCGGCGAACGGCGGGCGGCGGGGCGGGCGCGGCGTCACCTGAGGTAGAGGTAGGTGGAGAAGGCGCCGGCGTCGCGCGGCGTGAAGCTGAGCGCGAGGGTGAGGCGCGCGCGCGGCGCCAGCAGCAGCGGCGGCAGCGCGTGCGTGTCGGCGCGCGTCTCGTTCCACACGCGCGCGTCGCCGCTCCAGCCCGTGAGGGAGAACGCGTCGCGCGACCACACACATTTTTCTTCCGTGCAGAACTCCGAGTCTCCGCCGGCGCTGGTGAGCGCAATCGACAAAAAAATAAATTTGAATATATTTTGTCTCAGAAGGATAAAAAAACAAGCAAGAATTTTATTGTTTCTCGTCTAATAATTAATCAGTCGACCGACTAAGACTCCGGCCTTACCTGGGCGGCAAGTCAAGCTTGAGGTCGGCGGGCGCGAGCAGCGCGTGCAGCAGCAGCGGCACGTGCGCCGCGTTGGTCAGCGTGAGGCGCAGCGGCACGGCGCGCCGCACGCCCGCCAGCGGCGCCGCGCCCGCGCCGCGCGCCGCCAGCCGCGGCCAGTGCAGGCGCGCGCCGCCCGCCACCGCCACCTGCAGCACCTCCGTGGTGTGCAGATGCAGCGTGAACTTGTGCTCGGCGCTCGCGAGCTGCGCAAAGCGCGCCAGCCGCGCCTGCAGCAGCGCCGCGTCCTCTCGCAGCGCCGCCGCGTCAGCGCGCGCGCCTCGTCGCTCCCACGCCGCGCCCTCTGCGACACACGACACGGACGTCAGCAACGCGCACACACGGGCACACACGTGCACAAGCACGGCGCGGCGTCACTCACCCTCAGAGCGTAGATCGAGGCCGGTGTAGCAGCGCGGCTCGCAGCGGCGCTCGGGCAGGTAGGAGACGCGCGCGACGCGCTGCAGGCCCGCCGCCACCTCGCCGCGCCCCGGCCCCTCCCAGCTGCGCATTTTCACACTCATCTTTACCGACTAAAAATGCCACTCCGTTCACATTTATAATTTTTAACTTATAAACAAAAAAACAAAAGCGCGTTTCCGCGTAGGAATTTTATTTTTATAACTACTCGTAAACTCTCTACGTTTTTTAAAGATCAAAAGAAGTAAGCGAAAGGCGAGGGAGGCGCGACTCACTCGAACAGCAGCGCGGGGTCGGGCGCGGCGGGCGGCACGCAGTGCAGCGCCGTCACGCGCATGCGCGCCGCCATGCTGCTCTCCACCTCCACGTCGGCGCTGCTGCCCGCGTACTGCGCCGCATGGAATGTCAAACATTTCTTTTATTTTAACAGCGGAGAACGTTCGCGACTACCGTCTGCTGTAACTTACCAACTAGTCGCGGCGCCTTACGATAATTTTAATTTTAATTTATTATCTAAAACTACCAATGATACACAGATACTTTTACTAGGCGGCACTTTGTTCCTCGGACGGCCCGATTGCTCATTTTTTTTATCAATAGAAAATGTCCATCACGTTGAACAATTTTTATTTATGCGGAATTTAAATATTCCTAATAGTGGATAATTTATATATAACTATAAATAAATAGATATATTCTTATTAATTCATTTTTCGAAATTTATTAACTAACACAACAAAAAACAACAATGTTCATCGTAGACACAGTGTCGTCACTGTCGGTCTCACCGGCGCGGCGGGCGGCAGCAGCAGCGCGTGCGCGCGCACGTGTCCGGCGCGCACGCGCAGCGCGAGCGCCGCGGCGCTAGCGGCCAGCGTGGTGTTGGCGTGCACGAGGCCACGCAGCGAGGCCTCTCGCGCCGGCGCCACTACGGTGAGCCAGGCGGGCGCGGCGGCGCCGGGCGGCACGCAAGGCGGCGGCGCGGGCGCGGGGGCGGGCGGCGCCAGCGCCAGCGTGGCGGCGGCGCCGGGCAGCGTGGCGGCGAGAGCGCTCACGCACAGCGGCACGGGCGCCGGGTTGCGCAGGCGCACGCCCACGCGCCGCGTCCACGACGTGCCCACCGCGCCCAGCTCCAGCGACTCCGAAGTGGCGTTCACCCAGTCCCACTCCTGCGACGAAACGCACGTTAGTCACATACGGCGGGCGGCGGGAGTCGGGCGCCGGCGGCGGTGACTACTCACGAATATGAGCTTCCCGCTGTAGATGCGCACGGGCAGGCTGTAGCGCGACAGGTTGGTGTAGACGGTGAGCTCGGCGCCGAGCGCGAAGGCGGCGGGCGGCGTCGCGCGCAGTCGCAGGCTTAGCAACGTCGCCGACTCGCCGGCGCCGAGCGTCAGCGGCACGTACTCTATCAACTGCAATGCGAACGACCTCATCATAGCATTAGAGTTCTCGCTAGTTGTCGTCGGTTGGACCGGTAGTAGTGGCGTGCCGCGACTCACGTGGAAGTGCTCGGCGAGCTCGGGCGGCAGGTGCAGTGCGGTGACGCGCAGCGGGCGTCGGAAGTGGTTGCGCGCGCGCACGTCGCGCTGGCGCAGCGCGTCGCCGGCCGCCGTCACCACGCTGCGGACACACGGAGGCGTGAGACAGGCGCCGCGCGCTACTACACTACGAGGGGCGGGGAGCCGCGCCGCACTCACTCGAGCCGGTCGGGCGCGAAGGCGAGCGCGCCGGGCAGCAGGTGCACGCTGAAGGGCACGGCGGCGCGCCCGAGCCGCACGCAGCCCGCGCACCACAGCTCCTCCGCGTCCGCGCCCCCGTCTCCCCGCACTCCTTGCGCCCACAGCTCCGAATCTGTCATCGGAATGTCCGTTCTTTATCCGACTAAACGTAAAAACCGGATTGCACGAAAACGATCCATATCTGTTTCCGCCATACTTACAGTTGAGCATGAGCGTGGCGACGTGCGTGAAGGGCTGGTGCGGCGCCAGCGACGTGCGCTCCAGGGACAGCGTGGCGCCGCTCACCGCCGCGCCTGCGCAGGGCCGTACGCTAATATAGCTATATAATGCAACGTATAAACGATTGCATTCAATATTTTAATTTGTTTCTTATGTTCTAAACTTTACGTTCTCTTCGTAATAATAGTTATGTATATTTATATATATCAAAGGCTCAATGGATCTAAAATAAGAATTAAGAAAACAAATTCGATGTAAAATATGAATAGTACCGTTGTGTCGGTACGCGTCGGCGGCGGGCGCGGGGGCGTGCGGGGGCGCGGCGCAAGGCAGCGGCGGAGGCGCGCCCCGCCAGCAGCCGGCCGCCGCGCACGCTGCCCTCGAGCGTCGCCGCCGAGTCCGCGCTGTTGGCGGCGTCGAGGCGCAGCGGCGCGGCGGCGTCGCGGGAGCCGCGCGGGCCGAGTCGCGCGTGCAGAGGGCGCGCGTGCTCGCCGGCGGGCACGGCGCGCGCCTCCACGGCCAGCACGAGCCCGCCGCCCGGCACGTCCGCTTTCACGCGCACGTACGCCACGAGCGGCTGGTGCGGCGCGGCGTGCGCATGCGGCGCGAGGCGCAGCAGCACGAGCGTGCGCGAGGAGCGCGGCGGCACGGCCCACAGGTCGCGGTGCGCGCGCGCGCCGCCGCCGGGCAGGCGCAGGCGCAGCCAGGCGCCGGTGGAGTATATCTCGCGCACCTGCACGGTGGCGTCGGTGGGGTTGTGCAGCCGCAGCTCGGGCTCCACGGTGGCGTTGAGGGGCACGCGCACGCCCAGCAGCGGCCACACGCCGTACTCGCTGGCGACGCCCACCGCCGACACCTGTCCGAGTCCTCATGTATGTTATTTTTTTTTCAAGAATTTCTGTGTTTTTTTAAAGAGCAATACTTTACTGGAAAAAACTAATTAATCTGGCACAGCGAAAAACATTAATGTATAATGTGTATTAAATATTTGTTTATCGACTGATCGACTTCAATAGTTTGTTTTGTATTTTGTATAGAAAATTTATATAGTGAATAATTTCTTTGTGATTTACATAACATTCTCTTGAATTCTAAATGACATTCATTCATTAGAGGTAAGGTGACGCACATGATACTTATGTACGCCGAGCGAGGTGTGTATGTAGAGATGCGCGTAGACGGGCCCCTCCCGGCGGCCGAGGTACACCACGTTGAAGGTCGTGTTGCCCTGCGGCGGCAGCGTCTGCACATATCAGCCCTAGCACTTTAGAGAGTATATAGGAGAAACATAGTATACACAATTCTTTATAAGGATTCATTCAGCACACATTACAAGAAATGAATGAGACTAGGACATTCCCAATGCTCCAGTAGCCTCGGTAGACGTCTGCAGTTGGCGCGTTGGCTGTAGACATTGAGCGGGCAGCGACGCAGGAAAAGTTCGAGCTTGACTCCCTCCGTACCAAGTCAAAATGCGAACTTTTCCCGCGCCCGCGCCGCTCTTACTGACCTCTCTCTGTCTTCTGGAGATTTCTGTAGACGACTCCTTACATGTAGAATATTGATAACATAACGATAAACATTATAATATAATAATTAACCACATTAGGTACCGCATAAACAAAATTACACCAGTGTGTAATAGCAGAGACGCAGACTACATTGAAAATTTTGTCAATCATCTATTTATAAACATTGGTAAAGGCGGATAGGATAGTGACCCTTAAATATTTATTTATTATAAAGTGATTAAATATTTATGGCAGGCGTGAGGCATGACGAGGCTATACTGATATCTTTTGTATAAAGACTTACGACGAATAGATAAGATCAATTACTCTGTACTTCACTATCTACGTGTATGTAGGTATTCGCACATTATACATATTTGGCGTTGTCCACCAAGAAATATGATACTGCGGATGTTATAAAATGTTGATAATTAAAATTCCTAACATTGTGTAATACATAAGTGCAGTTGCCACATACAGCGACGCAAGATACGCTGACACGCATACATTAAAAATGTGATTCCCTTCCTCCTTTTCATATTTACGTCTATAACTTTTTTTTAGCTTCACGCCTTTATCCCGCATAGCAGGGTAGACAGAAAGTACTTAGTGTAAAGACATTCCGTATTTCGTCTCTCACCGAATTCGAGACATTGCGTGTCGAGTGGTGGAACTCAACGCCGCATTTTGTCTTACAAGAGCGAGGAAATGAAAATAATTTGAAATGTAATGTCCTGTCGTGTTTACAGACAGACGCTGTCCCACTACGCCTCCTCGATAAAATAAAATGAGAAACAAATATATAGCGCTTGTTTACTGTATCTATTATGGTGCGTTTTATTTAAATGTCATGGTCATGGATTAAATTATTAACTGAATCTAAATATATGTCTATAATCATATTTGTTTCTCGACTTGAATGTATGTTTGTATTGTTATGTTTAAACTTCTTGATTGTCTAAAATTATTTTCAATAAAAAAATACTCATAACTTCAATTACTGATTAATAATATATTTATTTTTTCATTATTGGTTACTTTTATATGTATACAATTTCATCCCATGTACATCGCTATACATAGCCTCACTTCTAGAGGTCTGGTCAGGACGTAAATCTGAATAAATGACGCTATGAAATTATCAAACTATAATACTTTACACTAATCAGTCAGTTCGTTGACTGAGTTCCATTCAGTCAACAAGTGTCTTGACACCAGGTAGTCTCTGATTACCCTCACTCACAACAAGGTCATTTGATTGTTCCGCAAATTAATATAGAGATACAAAATATGTATACAAGACGTGCGTTCTACCTGCAAATAGATGATGGTGAAATTGATGTTGCTCGAATTTTTTTAATTTTACATTTATTTGTAGAAAGTAAAGACTTTGCTAACATTGATTAATAATTATTTCTTAACAAAAACATTTATAAAGTCTTCCGTTCAACTATGATGTAGGGCTACAACCTAAAATATACAATTTTACTTGGTATATTGCGCTTACAAAAAATGTCCTTATGAAAGAAATAATAAATAACAAAAACAAGTCGGAGCCCTTGCCGAGTTGCCGCGAAGTCGTAATTGTTACTTTACCGGTCGTACTTCTTTCAATATAGAATATCCTTTTTTTTGGCCATCCTGACCTAGTTCCCGGCGGCAGCCGGCGGCGACCGGTTGGAAGGACTAAGAATAAAAAATCAAAAGCCGACCCTTTTTTTGCAATGACGTGCGACTTAGCGGTATCGCAGAACCAAAATGAGTGTATTCTGGGACGTGGAAACCAGTTATCGTAATATGTAGAAACAATTTATATTTTGTTACCGTAATGAAAGTGAACGTGACCAACCTTACAACGCTATATTTAAGCAAACACATATGACATATGCAACATGATTGTAACATACACGAAGCTATTCGTATAAAATTCTACATGTATCGTACAATTGCAGAATTAATCACTCTAACATAGGCATTCTAACTTTATATTTTTTTCATTTACGTGAACCACACGCAGATGGTTTATTTTAGAACTTTGAATATGTAAGAGTATATACTTGAGACTGTCTTATTTCTTAGAGGACAAGTTATTGCGTGATCTCGGTGTATGTCTGGTCTAGTATCACGTAGCTGGATATGACGAGAGCAACGCGTCGATAATTAATGCCACTGGCGAAGTAAGATAAGTATCGTAATAACGTATATCAAGTTTGACGGCGCGCCACTGCGCGGGTCGCGTTATCTCGCCATGTGGTCAGTGCCGAGTGCGCGACGTAAACACCGCAAACCTATAATGGTACTCAGTGCACAGTAGCGTCAGAGGAGGTGACCGCATCCCGTGATAACAATGATAACGATTCGCATGCCGCTTGCCACCGTCTGCCTCTAGGGTTATCAATCAAAATTTACTTTACTTACTCATTTAGAAAGCCTTTATATTTATTTTCCTCAATTTTACAAATTTTACAAATCTATCAAGATTTAAATATGACCAGCTCTGTCCAATTTTTGCTTAAAAAAAACGGGTAGATTAGTTTTGGATTGGATATCAAGATGATTAGATGATTATATGACAGAAGACATGTTGATATATGATTATAAAGAAACGCGTAAATAATTTATAAGAAAAATATATACGTATATATAGATATTTGAAACCAGCAACAATATCGGATTGGAGTCAATAATAAGAAATCGTTCATTATAACAGTCTCGCGTAAACCGGAACACAATAGACGTACTGTATTTTTATGTTAATTGTAACAGCACTGGCATTATACATACAAGCTCTTTCCGAGAGGAGCTTAAGAAAACCAGTTTATGCTCCGTAAATAAACAATTACATTGAACATCTTATTTTATATTAATCATGTTTTTAACAGATCTGCTTTATATCGCATTATGTTAAGAATATACATGTGAACATATATATATATATATATATATATATATATATATATATATATATATATATATATATATATATATATATATATATATATATATATATATATATTTTATCACTATGTTTCATTATTATTAAGTAAGAGTGTATGTAACATGTTGATCTACTTACAAAAAACAATTTCAAAGAAATAAAAACAAAGAGTGGATATAGATTGAGAATCACAACACGTTATTAAGAAGTAAGTCATTTCTAGAATAATAAACCAAAAAGCAGGTATCTACAAATTGAAAAAACTTTTTTGTTATCCAAAGAACTAAGAGTAAAAATTAACCTTTTTAATTTCAATTTATTGGCAATTTGGAAAACCATGCCCCTGGATTGTTAAAAACCAGTATCAAACATGATGTGCACAGTTGATGTTGACAAAACTAGCTCGACTACGAAACAAACAGCCGCTGAGCACAGCGGTCTAGTCAAATTGTTGCACACAAAATTAATAAATGTCCTTTGTATCAACAATGCACTTACCTAATATAATTTGATATGACATCTGAAAATAAACATTGTTTTCTCTGTTTTAACACCTTTAGTTACAATGAGGGCAAGATTTTAAATTAAGTTGAATTTACAGAGCTCTGTAACAACAAATTCTTACCTTGGACTCAAAAAAGGATGCATGGAAGTCAGGTGTGGTTCCAGCGACTGAAGCAAGATGTAGTGTGGTGTTGGCAGTATTAGTGAGGGTCACTGTGCGGGAGTGTGGTGCAGCTAGAGCAGAGCGACCAAATCTTAGTGTCCGTGGCTCCAGAGAGACGCCTTCCACATTCTCACTATCACCTTCAATGCCATCAATGCCATCTATACTAGATTCTTTACCCCATTCCTACCACAACACAAAATAAGGAAATGTTAGTTATTCTTAGTTATTATTTCTTAGATTAATATGTAAACAATCAGCCAAGTTAAGCATTTGTTTTGGTTAAGGCTAAGATCTGCAGTTTTTAAGCAATATGTAATACAAGTCTTTGTTTATTAATTTATCAAAAGCAAGCAAAATTTTAAATATTACAACTGAAAATAAAAATTCAGCAAAAAAGAAACATGATGAATATTTCTATAATTATTACCTGAAATGTAATCCCTTCTACAAGAGACTCATGAATTGTTACACCTGTACATAGAAAGAAGGAAATGATTAATATATGACAACGAGGATTTTAACACTTGGATTTCCTTGTGTTAATATTTATATACTGAGAAATAAGTGTATGCTTAAAACAGCATTTGTTACACATACCCACAATTTATATTATTATTAATATGTATTTATTGATTTCCAAATCATAGTAGTATTTGCTAACAATTATAAAGTTACTAGTGTAGACATGACATAACAAGATTACAATATGTGATTCAATCGTTAAAATTGCGCGATGCATCTGTCAGGGCGGCGGGTGCGAGCGCGCAGTACAGCGCTGCACGCAGCTCGCAGCGAGCATGCACTACCCACACGGTCATTATAATTTTCCCCTAACTGGTATGTGTTTCATCAACACCACTACAAAAATATATTCAAAAGTATATAAATATTTAAAAAAGAAAACACAAAATGAACCCGTCCCCGATCAAAAATAACATCGCGCCGCTCACCATGGCTCACTTGAGCTACATGCCAAATATTTTTATTTTGTATCACTATTATTAGGTAATTAGCAGCAATATTTTATTTTTACGTTAAAATCTACATTTAAATACATATTTACATATACAATTCTTTTACATAGAAATCGATTTTACCATGGCTCTCTCCTTGGGCTGTCAATTTAGTATTTAATGAAATATCCAACAAAGTCAATATAAATATGTAACACCAAAAAGCTTTCTGACACATTTTGAGTAAATATTATAAACACGAATTGTTTATTCACATTTCTCAGTTTAGCAAAGTATTTTTCATAGAATAAATCACTATCTCACTTTCCATTCACAAGATGTGCGTTCATAAGACGTAAGTCGAAAACTCAATTCAATACTCGCGCACAGACAAAAAATATAAATTATACGCATGATCAACTTGAGCATGAGTAGCATTTCTGAAGATTGTTGAACATTGATGCATTGCATGCGTAATTTGTTAATGTAGATACAATTATAAAAAATTACTTTAAAAATATGAATATTCAACCTACTAATATAAAAAAATGAAGTTATACATTATATTTATTGTACAATATATTTATAATATATATATATATATATACCTATCTATAATCAACATTTCGTCTCTTTGTAATATGTCACTGTCAAAGTCAAAACCCAGCAGTAAAAATATACACTGCTACTAATATCAATAAACATTTGAGACTGTTTTTAATAAATACTATAATAGGATTTCTTTGGATAAGTAGATAGAAAATCTCCCAAGATTTCACTTTTACGGCAACTTTTAAGACAGATTATGGAAGATAATGGTCTGTTATGTTTACTACGTCCTAATATCCTAGTTGTCTTATTGATTTGTTTGTTTTGAAAATATACAAATTTATAGATAAATAATTAGTAGTTTATATTTGTTTACATTCATATTACTAATAGTGTCAACCGAGGGAGAAGAAAACAACGTTAACGAAAGAGATGGTGAAAGAAACCGACAGAGCGGAGGTGATCCTGAAAATGAAGAAGATTCTGACGAGGAGGAACAGCAATTCGATATTTCTCTAGCTGCTTCACATTCTGTTTGTATTTAACATATTATACAACAATGACTTTCTTAATTAAAATGCTCATTTATTTATAAACGAAAAAATATTAATGAAGTAAGTACTAATCTTAAACATAATACTAATAATGTCATTGCATACTAGTGCGCACAAAGTGTGTATATAACTACTTACGAATAGCTTACAAATATGATGTGGTATTACACTTTACCTTAGTAGTAATTATTTTTCTATACATTTGAAATATGTTTGTAAAGATAAGGTAAAGTTTAAAAATAAAATTCAAATATATCATTATTTACATAGTTTACATTTGACAGGAATTTAAAGAAACATATGCATAATAATATTAAAAAATTGAGAAGCTTAAACTGTAAAGCCTCTTTACTTATATCTTTATAAAAAGTGGTTCAATTTAGAATTATGTTATAATAAATATAAATAATAAATTGAAACCATTTCATATTTTTAATTTCTGTCACACAGTATATGGGGAACAGTCTAACAGCAGTTAGTGGTAGATCTATTCTAGAAGCAGGTTGGGAGGGTCGTGTGCCAGTGATAGCCCACCACGGCACTGTGTTTCCTGGAGAAACTGTGCCAATGCTACTCACCAACCCACATGATGCGGATATCATAACAAGAGCAATACAACAAGACAAACTATTTGGTCTGCTATGTCCTGAGTGAGTTAGGCTTATATTAAGGAGTTTTAATAGTTAGAAAATAAAAATAAGTATCAGGAGAATACTATTAATTTGGAAATTTCAATGTTGAGTTCTTTTATCAAAACTGAGACCCAAATTTTAAATAACAAATCTAGCAGATAGTTTTGATGTCATCCGTATCCGCCGGGAGTTTGTTTATCTGCAGTTTAAAGTAATTACAGTGGCAAAACATTCTAATACGACGTGTCCCGTCCGCAGCGAGACGGGCACGCTGGTGTCGGGGTACGGCGTGCTGTGCGAGGTGTTCGAGGTGGGCGACACGGACGCGCCGCGCGCGCTGTCCTTCAAGGCGCGCGCCACGCACCGCTTCCGCTGCCCGCACGTCGCCAAGCTGGCCGTGCCCGTGCACGTGTACAGCCGCATGCGACTCGTCGACGTGCGCGTGCTGCCCGAGCTGCGCCTCGGCGACCCGCTGCGCCACGCGCGCCTCGCCAGCCTGGACGCGCGCCGCCGCCCCGGACAGCCCGGAGACGCGCGCCTGCGCGGCATGGACGCCGCCGTCACGCCCTGGCCGCCATTCGTCTACGACATGTTCGACTACCGCCGCATGCGCCGCGTCATCCAGGACTACTTCCGCACGATGGCGCTCGGTGAGTGACGCGCCGCGCGCGTGACGTGACGCGACCTTGACACGGCACGACGTCAGTGACACTAAGTATGTATGCCCCGCAGAGCACGTGCCGGAGGAAGCGGTGTCGCTGTCGTTCTGGACGGCGTCCAACCTGGCGCTGTCGGCGCGCGACCGCCTCGCGCTGTTCGCGGTGGACGACGCGCTGCTGCGCCTGCACATGGAGGTGCGCCTCATCATGCGGGTGAGTGCGCGCTGACCGCTGCGACTGACTCACTGAGTGCGGTCAGTCAGTCACGGGACTCTGTGATGTTGCAGAAGAGCGTGCTGTGCTGCTCGTCCTGCGCCATCGAGATCGCGCGCCGCGAACACATCTTCGCCATGTCCAGCGAGGGAGTACACTCAAACTACACCAACTTAGGTACGATCATACATCATATTTTACTTGACGTACATAGACATTATTCATAAATGATTCTAGGTTAAATATTCTCATTACATACAAAATATCTATCTATCGTTATTTAAAATGTTAATTGACTAGTAAAGTCAAATAAATAAATGGTAAGTAAAAAAATACACAAAAAATATACAAATGAGTTATTCTAAAATGAGCATGTACGTAAAATGAGCATATTGCTATAAGAGAACGCTAAAGGCGCGTGATGTGTCGGCGCGCAGGCGGGTACATGCACGACATCGTGACGGTGTCGCACGCCACCAACACGGAGCTGAGCGGCGCGCCCTCCGCCGAGTTCTCGTGGTTCCCCGGCTACGCCTGGACCATCGCGCTGTGCGCCGCCTGCATGGCGCACGTGGGCTGGCGCTTCGACGCGCGCCGCCGCGCCCTGCGCCCGCAGCGCTTCTACGGCCTCTGCCGCAACTACGTCACGCCGCGCTGCGACGGCGACCGCACGCCGCCCTCGCGCACCCCGCCGCCGCCGCTGCCAGTGCAGCCCGCCGCCCCCGACGCCGCCCTCGCCGCCGAGCTGCGCGCCGCGCGTCACGCGCTCTCTGCCCTGGGCCGCGACGCGCCGCCTGACGCCGCCCCCGCCCCCGCCATCGACGACGACGACGACGGCCACCACTCCGCGTAGGCGGCCAACGTTGTTTGTTTAGTATTAGCATGTAAGTTGATATAATATCTGTAACAGAGGGCGTGAGGCGCCCGCTCGATGTATATAGCTAGTATGTAATGTATTTGTATTATAATCATGTGTCACTCTTGTAGATCGTAGTGTGAGAATATTTAAGAAAACAACATTAAACTTTTAAAATTATGTTGATAACATATAAATTACTTTCAAAATTGTTTTATTCATCAATTAAAAACGAAATATTAGGTAAATATCAATATATAAGTATTTTCCCCACATGTTAACTATTCTCTTAAATTCGTCGAACAGTTGTACATGCTCAGCTCCAAGAAATTAAAGTATAAGATACACGAAGGTCACACAAATCCACGCCACCGTAAACAAAATAAATACTCATATGTATATAAACATTTATTCAACAAACATATACATAAGTATTACATGAATACTTAACGAAAACAAAACCACAAAGTTATAACTATAAAGTCAAGTCTTCAAACTTTGCAAATGTAATTATACGTTTGCTTTGCTTAAATTTATTTATAAATAATGATTCCTTTTGTATAATATTACGATAATAATTTTAAATGATAATAATTTATCTGAATACTAGTCGCCATGCATGAAAGTGGTGTTGTGGGTCATCACCGGCATCTTAACAACAAAATGGGGAAGTTCTCAGTCACCAAGTAGTCGTCTTCGAAGATCACAGCAATATTTAGCTCAAACTCTGCAAAATAAAATAAATTCATTTTAAATCGGAATTATTTAGGTGGATTACCAGTAATTTGTAATTCTTATTGTCCAGTGTTACTGTACTGTAGCGTACATAGGGTTCAATATGTTCTGTTCAATCAGTCCTCTCACATTTCATATCAGTATGGAATCGGTATACAATTTAATTTAGTTAATTATAAAAATCTTTATTATAGGTAAAGAAAATGTGGTTAAATATTTAGTTTTTATATATACAGTAGAATCACGCTTAGCCGAACAATTCAAATCAGTGGTAGCTCGTAACAATCTCAAAGATCCGTATACTCGATTTCAGTGTGATCAAATGCTTGAAATTACGTCGTTTAGACAAAACACTATAAAAAAATAAAGGCTACACTTGTAATATGATGTAATTTACATGTTTGTTAGGTGTCTAGTTGCCCAAACGAGATGTATAATTGAGAGGTTTCAGACGTGTGGTGAGTGGTGTGGTGGTGGTGTGGAGGTGGTATGGGGGCGGTGTGGGGCGCACCTATCTTGAAGTGCGGCGTGGCGGTGGTGGGGCAGGTGAAGAGGCGCGGCAGCACCATGTGCAGCGGCAGCTCGCGCGCGCGCAGCACGTCGCCGCACCCCACCTGGATGTTCTGGATCTCCGTCGCTGCGACACACACACAAACACACACATTCACTGTCTGAATAGTTAAAGGGCACTCAGCGCAATACAAACCATTTATCCACACACAATGTCAGATCTGCTGCTAGAGAAATTTAAAATTAATATCAAAAATGTATTATTGAAAAAAGTATATTATTCTATCAATGTATATTACACTGACGTTAATGTGTGGAATTAAATATCAATGTCATTAACTAATTATAAAACCATATTTGAAAAGAGCAACAGCTAGTTTTCAACAAGTTTTACAATATATAATAATATATAATATACAAATTATTAATCTTACCATCTTTAGAGTATTCTTCAGTACTGCCACAAGTCTCTACTCTCACAAGCTGCAACTCTATTGACTTGATTGGAACTGAGCACTCATCTACTCGTATCTATAAAAAACCGCAATATATTTGTAGAACTGATAATAATTTGTAACAGAGTTGTGGATTTCAAAACAAACTTGATATTTTCATAACACAACAATTTCCTTATGTATCTCGAAATTATTCTATTCCAGAATCTACAGATTGATGCAGAAGATGAATAGATGGATGAGTAAACTATTATGTACATTACGTAAATTAAACAATGGAGTTCAGTTCACTACTTAAATGATGGCAATTCAATCATGCCAATAGGGCACTAAACATTTCGCCTGTATCACATTATATAGAGAACAGGCGAAAGAGATTGTGACACTGGAGTTCACACTACATAGTTATCCACTTAAATTTACTTTATTTTAATAACTAAACAAATAAGTACCTTCTAACTAAAGAACAATTTTGTATCAGGTGTAGAACGCATGTCTTAGCGGTGAGAGTGCTTGCGACGGTTTCTAACAAAACTCAGGTTCAAATACTACTGCATTTAAATTTTTATATATTTAAAATCCTAAGAGTGAAATAAGACTATAAAAATATTTCATAATATGTACTTATATAACACTAAAAATATTTCTAAAAATAATCTTTGGGTTTTGGGTTCGAACTTCAGCTTGTAGAAATCTCTCTCCAAACATCAGTTACAACAAGCATATAAACCTAAAAATATTTCCTACAATTTTTTATACATAACTCAGCAAACCTTCCCAGTGAGAGGTCTGTCGAGTGCACACACAGTGGAGTCTATCTCGGCATACAGCTGGAAACGAGGCATGTTTGCGGCCGCGCTCAACGATCCGCCGCGTAGTGTCGCCGGTGTGATCTCACACCGCACTGGCTTTAATACTGGGCGCTCTTGCTGTACACATAATAGAACAAAGACAGTAATTAAGTTACTAGTTAAATTGATTTACAGTTGATTTAATTTTAAGAAAGAAATATAAGGTGACTTAATAAATTAATATTTCATACAAACATGTCTATATTGTACAAAAAACTGGCAGCTGGTGTTTAGTGGCTTGTTGAGGAATGATCTCTTCATACCACATTTCAGAGTATACATCACATTTACAAACACTCCATGGTATGTCTCAAGAAGACCTGGACTTGCAGAGCTCTGACGGCCAACTAGTGGCATTTCAAATGGAATTTCTGTGACTCCAACTGGAATTTTACCAGCAGGAGCAAGTTCTATTGTTGAATTCACCAGTGTTATGGGCTGTAATGAATGTCTGATTAAGTAATTGTCAATTGAGTTTTATTTTTTAATCTCAATAAGTACATGTTGAAGAAAATTTTGATAATATAAAATTATACCTTAATACCATTTGAAAATGCATCGAAAATGCCTGCATTTTTTGAGCTTAGCTGAAGATTAACTGATCCTTCCATAGTTAAGGCAAGCCCCTCGTGTCTTAAATCCGCTGATGTGTCAACGGCAACAACACCAGCTATTATTTCCTACAAAATGTATTTTACTTATTATATACTGATTTTAATTTATATCTACACAATTTATAAATAGTAATAACTTACACCCTCATGGTAAATTTTACTAGCCCTTTTTAAAATAATAGATAAATTTGCAGACATCTCAATGATATATAAGAATTTATATTCAAGTTTATTTAAAAATATAAACAAATCCACGTATCCGAGTATATAATATTATCGCGATTGTAATGTTCACTTTATGGTACCTCTTTTTTGTGCATTAATTAAATAATACTGTATATTAACGTCAAGCTAATTACTTTCGTTTATTATTATTATTAATCTCATTTCATGTATTTTTTTAAAAGTGGAGGAGGTAAATTCTATTCTTCGAAACTGACAAGTGAGGTGACTGCTAGTTGCCATTGTCATTTGTTAGACAGCTTGCTTATACCAAAATTTGAATTATCACCGTAACATAAATTATTTGTAATAAAAAAAATTAATATTACCTATCAATAATTTTGTGTATAAAAAATTTTCATTTCATTTTCCATACATGCTATAAAATTAATGTTTTTTGTAAATAATATGAAGTATTTTGTAGTTACTTGTAAATGACAACTTTTTATCGGTAAGGCTATTCGATCATATGTTATGCTAAACATCTGAGAAAATTTGTAAAATGTCAGTTGTTTAGTAATGTCCGCCCGTGGCGGGTGTATGTGAATGAACCTGATTTACATTTTTACGATTTTTATTTATTTTATAAGTCTATAAATATTTTAATCGTGCAAAACTGTTTTAATGAAAGGTTTATTATTTTTCCAAGTGCTGTGCTAGTGGCGTAAACTTAATTGTATCGGCTTAAATAGGCGATGCTGACCATAGGTTCACCCCGAATGGATCGATATCGGTGACTTGGAGCTTATTTTTTATTTTCTTCATCGTCGGGGGTGGTTTACGATGGAGAAATCGGCACGACCACGGACGGCTCTGAATGAGTGTGTCAAGGTGGTGGTGCGATGTCGCCCGCTCTCGGAAAAGGAGAAGAACGAGGGCCACGAGGAGGTGAGACACGGTTGCTTTGTTGATGTTAAGACTTGGCTGCCAACCGCTGGGGCTGCGCAGACGTGGTGCGTCGACTCTCTTCTAGATCTTGACACTTATTAAATATGGGTTATAATGAAGCATTGCATTGTTTCAAAAGTTAAAGTATATTATTTCTTGTTAATTGTTCGTAGCTATTATAATATATTATACTAAATTGTATTTTGTAATAATACAATAGAATTTGGGGTGTTTCATGAAATTACTTGGACGTGATTCATGTGAGTGGGAAGTGTCTAATAAAGCAAGACAAACTACGAGTAGGCTTCATATGAAATGCGTTAAGCATTTGTAAAGTGCCCGCTTCTTTGATCTGCTTCATATTTTTAATTAATATTTGAGAATATTTGAATGAAATCTAATATGTATATACCTACATTTATTACTATTAAAGACAAGTCGTTCGATTTCAGTAGGTCTTTTGTGTGCTGTGAGTAACTATGAACAACAAATGAGTTTGTTATTGATTTACTGAATCATGTTTACAAAATGAGCTAGTTCTTTCATTAAAAAATTTTTATATAACCTATTATAGGTTTGAGCTAAGTATATACTATTTGTGTGATTTTATGTGAAAGGAGAAAACGAAAACAGTATTGCGCGATTTTTATACGCGTAGCAAATGTTTAAATAATATTATTATTACGTACATGGATTTAATTTAGCCGACATGGCAATTTAATTTAGCGAACATTAAATATTGGAACGATTCTCGTGTTACGTGCAGTGTAGCAAAGTTCCCTACAGATAAACCCATCAACTTTATAAACTAATGTCGGATAAAATTAACAAAAGAAAAATATGCTAACTAATAACTATGCAAAATTACCTCTAGAATCAAATAATAGTAAAATGGAGTACTGATCTTAAAAATAAGTATGTATTACGTAACAAATAGGCTTTTAACATTATTATCGTGCTCTTAAAGAATATATGTAAAGTTATAACCAAGTAGGTATGAATATTGATTTTTTATGTAATTTTTACCTTTAAAAGTAGCCGAAAAATTATGAAAATCGTTTATAACAGGTCATTAATATTTATTTTTTATGTATGTACTATAATAGTATATAAATATAAGTACCTAAATCATAGTAATGGCACCATTTTTTTAATTTAATGAAAACGAAATAAATACACTTATTTATTTACTTAATAATGTGACCTATTTGTCAGAGCCGTAATCATATTCGTTTTGCGAATATTGTCCGGGGGAGCTCGTGTCGCCTAGCGCCTTCAGCAATCTCAAAATAAACGATCTCTCGCTGTAAATGTTGACCCGTCGCGTCGTAAGTAGGTGAGCGGTATTGTCCATACGCGGCGCCCCATATTTGGCATAGATGATCTGGAGGCGCTATTCGCAACTGGCCGCCGTGATTGTTACACATGGCGCTCCACGCGAACGCATGCGAATTGCGATACGCCTCATTTCACACCACCTTATGTTCAGGGTTTAGTTCACGTGCTCTTTTTATTGTCACCTAAGTGTGTGTTGACCATCTGTCGCTATTTTATAAGGACTAAAACAAGAATTGCGTCAAATTTTTGTTCCAATGAGAGTTTATTATAAAGAAAAATATATATGGTTTTAAACAGGTACGTTAGGTACCTGTTTAAAGGTTAGATTAGGTTTCTTTATAAGTAAATGCACGTTTCTACTACAATTTTATTCCCCATACATATTACAATATGTATTTACCATTAGGTATTAAGTACAATTATCGAAAATTTTTGTTTTTGATTTGGTTTTCCCGGTGGCTACCAAATCGTTAATATTTAGGTATATGTCACTGAGTTTTTGAAATTTATATTTCGAAATAACTGTGTTACTCTTTTAATTTTAAATATATATTAAATATGTAAATAAATAAAAATAAAAAAATAAAATTAATATTAAAAACAATAAAACAATATTTATTTCTAATTTGCTTGAAGCTTTGTGAACTTAGTAATGAGTTAGTGTATTTATTTACGTAAGATTTTGGCGAAATCCCTAGAAATACATACGTCTTAAGGTATCTACATGTCAAATTTCACCTTAGGACGTCCAGTAGTTACGGCTGGAGGCTGTGCGTTGTCTGTCGACTAATCGATTTATAATCATTGTAATTTAAATAATACATAATGATTATTCAGAATTTATATTTTGTGCCCTAGTCTTAATAATACTTATAATACCTAGCAGACTTCTAAGGCCGTTGCTACAGAAACTTCAATTTAACAAGTATATATTCGAAAAATTCTGACAAATTCTAATTGATTTGGTTTGCCTAAAAATTGAGGTGAACGACCGTCCAATTAGTTCAACGTGCACTCATTGTGAATCGTGATTCCTGATACGCACGCACTCACGCTGGATCGATGTTCTTATCATTGTGACACTCAGAGGCTGTCTGAGTCTTGTGAATTGTTATAATTAAATAAAGTCAATGGCAAGTATGAATGTTAAGTTGATTACAATATTATATTAATAACATTACCGAATACTATGTATTTATTTGTTCAGTTACATTTAATTTACTTAAAATGAATTATACTTTTATTAAATGACGGTACGCACGCACGGTAGTTGCTGGAATTCTTCGACTTCGTAAATTAAACCAAGATTAGGAAAATGTGTCAGATTTCAACCTATAATTATCGCATTTATAACATTACCACTGCGCTACGAAGCACAATGCGAAGTCAAATGTTAGCACAAGATAAAGAAACTAAAACGAAAAACATATTACAAAGTGCATCCATTACAATAGAGTGAGTGTGAGTAATGTTTACTTATTTGTATCAAATGATGTTATTATTACCTAAATGTGTAGAGGAGAGGGAAATAAAGATACAGATTTAATGTGATTGTGAGATGATATCATGCGGGTATTGACTTTTAAAACAAAGATGACACTAGCGGGGCGTAGGATACTTAAGTAGTGTTATACGCGTCGTGTGGATATTATTATAATTCACGACGTTACTAAACGTTTTGGCTGTTACTGTCTGCTGCAAGTATGCTTTCTATAGCAATTTGTAGTAGTAGGGTGGACTAGAAGAATTTTATGTAATTTGACATATCTAATTTATTGCTATTTAGTAAGACTTGTTTATTTTTTAAATCACACCTTATTAAATATGTAATAGATCTTTTTTGATGAAGCAAAATCAGTTAGTTGTATCGCGGAACGCACGCATCGCGGCAAATATAATCGTCGTCCTCAATTATTTATTTTGGTGTGATGTAATGCGGGTTTCTTACTTTTGTTTATTTCGAGATACGGGATGACGCACCGCATTGTTTTTGTGTAATTAACGTTTTGTATAGCGAGATCGATTTCGGTTTACGCTGCGGTTCGCAAGCTTAACGCTTTCTTACTAGTTGTAGTTTGACGCGTGCGGTGCGTTGAGGGAGGTAGGTATACGCACACATCATACATAACATAGCTGAGGTATTTCTAAGAGCAACCCTAGTGTCGAAACACTCCATTCCACTCCAAACACTAAATAAGATTTTAAATAACAATCTAAAATTACTCTATAATTTGAATCTCTTAATGCAATTATTCAAAGAATCGAACTGGATATATTCTGTAAGTTGATGTTTGCTTGTGTGTTTGTTAATTGAAATGCCCCCTAGGTGAAGAAGGCGCGACCGGAGCAAAAGTGGTTCGAGCGTCTGTCCACGAGGCCGACACCGGAGAGTAAGACGTTTAACTCCCCGTTACAGGTGTGCAGCAAACCTTACGCGCACTAACACTGGGGAAACGGGTTCATTATGTTGGAAAAGGATTAATTAATTTAGTACAGCTCGGTGTATTATGCGGTTGTAGTTCTACTTAATATAAGTCAGGTGGTGGTGAAGGCTTCTGCAAAATGACAATATTTATAGTTTAATTAATAATATTCAAGGAATTTATGACCGGTTGACCATAAATAGTTCAGTTTTTGTTCTAACGGTTAATAATAAATATTAGAAGTTTACTTTTAAATTGTAGGTGTATTTGTCGTTAACATGGACATTCTTTCAATCTAACACTAATAATTGCTATTTTTATTTATAACTTTATATAAAAACCGCACTTACAGATGTTAATTATTACTTAATTACTATTAAATGATAATAGTTGACTGCTACGAGTGTAATAACGATATGTTAAAAGGTTTGTTTCTGTAAACGATATTGTAACACTTTTAATGTAAATACTTTTACTTGTAATGATATGTATAAATTAAATATGTTGATTTTATTATAGACATCCTAAACATATGTATGTAACAGATTTTAATATTTTACAATGATTATTAAATAGCTGATTAAATACAAACACTTGCTCTAACCGCTTGTTCACGGTTCGAGCAGAAATATCAATCGTGCGACAAATCGATTATTACGATACACACTGTATAGTACACTGCACAAGTGTACAGTAGTCGGTGCGACTGAGTGTGTGTGCTTGCACTTTGCTTTTATACTGCATAGACATGCGCTCGGGCGTCAAATTGTATAAATGGAATTAATACATATATGGTGATAGATGGTGTTGGATTTTTATGAGACCTATAGTCACTCAGGGATGAAGATTATTTTTAACTGAACCTAAATTCTATGTCTTAATTTGGCCATTTAATGTAATTTAAATTAAAAGTAGTTGACGTCTCTGAGTGCGACCGTAGGTTAATATAACATGACTTCCATTTAGTCTACCAAAACAAAACTATCATCTAAAACAATCCTGTTGTTTTTTATTCAAAAGTAACATGTATTAAGTATACTATAAATAAGTAACACTAACAAAATTATGTAACATATACACAATATAAGGTATAAAGATGACAATAGCTAGTTTGAAGTATGAAATTAATTAATTTTCTATGAAGTTGTAAAGCTTATTAGTATAATTTCAATTTTATGTTCATTGGAATGGAAGAAAATCGTACATAGCACATGGAAACATGTTTTATTACATTTATTGATATAAACTACTACTATAATAGATCATAAAAAGCTTGATAAATATAAAAATATGAATCTTATACACCTCAATGTTTAATATATTACGTAAGACTATACAATGTGTACTACACACTTTGTGATTACAATGATTTTAGCAAATATATTTACTATGTTTATTCGTCAGTCGCTTTAAAACAAACCCCACTAGGTCACTAGTGATTAATAAAGTGTTTATTAATGGTGTCACGAGTCTCGAGTGCAAGGGCAGCAAACATTGAAACCTCAATCGATTGAACTACAATGGCGTGTGCACTGTACAGGTGGTGAAGGTGTGGGCGGAGCGCGGCGCCGTGCAGGTGTACAACCCCAAGGGCCAAGACAAACTGTTCACATACGATGCCGCCTACGACTGTACAGCGGACACGCAGACCATCTACGATGAGATGGTGAGTGAATAATTTTTTTTTAAACAAATATGTATTATAATTTACACTGTTTATAAATATTTAAAAGTTTGTTTTTTTCCGGAAAGTAAAATTTTTAACGCCACATATTGAGCCCTTATCTTACCTATTCAGGTGTTAATATAACGACACTAACGCCCGCATATGTGAAGTTAAAATGTTACAATACCATATTGAAAACAAACTCGAAAACAAATTAATAACAGTTTTAAAATGTACCCGACTGTGAAACGCAAAGTTTATCTATATCTAGTTTATCTATATATATCTATTACATATATTTGAGAATAAAAAATATATATAGATAAAAGAAATTATAATTTAATTTTTGTTCTGTCTGTTTCTTTCTAACTAGTATTATTGATACTGAAGACTGACACATCTGATGTAGAACTATCACATACAACAGTAGGTAATAGGATAAATAATGATCGTAAATCATTATAACAATATAACACTTGCGAACTAAAACATAAATTATATCGTCATAGCGTCTCTGCTGTATTCTCTAAATATTCATAAAATATGATCACAAGTTGATTTTTATTTCTAATAAATATACTATGGATTATTATTTTTATTAAAATATATATTAGTAAACAAGTTTTAAAATAATCGCCAAAGCAAAAAATTAACCTCGGAGATCAAGGTCATAATATGCATCTTATAAATTTGATTTTAACACTTGCCATTTTCACATCGATTTGTTGGTTTTGCATCTTAAAACTTAAAGTTAATTTATATTATAATAACATTTTTTCCTCCTCTTACCCGACGTGACAAATCTAAACATAAATTTATTCAAAATATTGGCTTATTAAATATAAGTATTAAAGTTATGTAAGTTAGTGACCATTTTAGATATGATTTGTTTGTGGTTGAATGCTGTTTATGCTGTTTTTCCTGTTATCTACTATATAAGGAGTTACTTGCATTATTGTTAACAAAAAAAAATGTGAAATGATATTAGGAAAGTCTAACGTAAGATAGTATTTATTTTTATAGTTCGTAGGCTGAGCCGGTTAAACTACACCCCTTATATGTCATGGCTTCCTCACTACCAAAGCAGGGTGTATTTTCTAATTAAATGAAAATGTTTTAGAAAATTATATCTACAATATTTATTCGATGAATATAAACTGTTAGTCTCAATGGCAAAGTGAAGTACAATTTTATATGAAAGATCTGATAAAAATAGATTTAAATGACGTAAGCGTCCATTGTGACTCCTCATATTTTTTCATACATTTATTACAAGTGCCTTTTTGCTGAAAATCTCGCTCTGCCTAGACATAATGATAATGCATTACTATTACGTTTTTTGTACTATGACGGATATTTACTCAATATAATACAATATATATTATATCTGTTTATGATTATTGCGCGAGGTTATTCTTGTAGTTGATGTGATATGAAAATGGCCTTACTGTAAGGCCAGGAGGTAATGATAATTCTAACATTTTTAAGTGCTTTTCCGTTCAAATTAAGAAGATAAAGAAAGTGACAATTTAAACGTTATAATTATTTAAAAATAAAAATAATTTGCTAACTGCTTCAAAAATATTAAATATTTGCATACGAAACCATCCGCGTCCTACTAGTAGTTAAATTTGTCCAATAAATTGTGAATGCAGATTAAACTAAATTATATAGAGATGCTCAAAATTATGCATGTTTATTTATAAACAGCTGATCTGTAATCAAATTAGACAGATATGAGTGTTCGTTCTAAATTATTACGGATGAGAATCAGGCTGCCACTTTAGCGGTCCAAATGACGCAGCAATCGCGTCCTACGCGCCTTAGTTTTAAAACTGTGTCCGCTTTAGCGTTCAATAGCAGACCTTGACAGCGTGAAGGTCCCATTTTTCATACCTCTGACTAATGAGGGTGGGCGAAGGCTTTTACATGCTGGCATCAGGCTCCTTCATAGAGCAATAACTGACCTTCAAATTATTTTTAAAAGTATTATTTGTTGACATTGGACATTTATTTCGAACGTGTATATTACTGAAGTGACTATATAAGGCATGACCATTAATACTGATAGATGAAACTTACGAAAGGTGCGTTTATTTCAATGCGATAGCTTTGAAATTGAGATGAGTGGAATAAGAAACATTAGGTAGTTGATAAGTCTCCGGAAAATAACTATTTTGATGACACTAGAAAAGGACAGTTGTAGCCACACACTCAATATTAAAATTAACTAAACTACATTTGAAACTATTCAAATACTCCGACTAAAACATAACATGAAATAAATTACATGTTACTTGGAAGTTATACTTACTTACATTGTTTATTAAAAGCAAATGTTTTAATAGAACATTGGTCATTTGAACCTCTCAGTTGATATGAAACGACTTTGTAAGGCGTCAACTATTATGATTAGCTTGCAACAACCACGTGTTACTATTTGTTTTTAACATTTCTATACATATTGAAAGGTTTTATCGTGTCAGTAGCTTTGTATGGAGGATGAGGATATGAAACTACAATAAACAATTTATTTAAAGTTCCAACTAAGATTGCCTTTAGGTTTTGCATTCGTTTCAGTTCTTTTGACGTAATGGCGTGTGTTTTATGTGGCTGCCCATTAATAAATGGGACAATACGAATTTGTATTTTAGTAAGAGAAAAGTTTATAATAATATCAACATGATCGCATTATATATACCCGTGTTAGTAACCTGCATCTGTCCCGCACTCTCGCCATTGCAAGTGTATTTGCGGCTGTAATGCGCAATGAATCACTTCACGCACTATATGGTTCTGCTGAATAGTGTTTAAGGAAAATAATATTTTGTTTCATAAAATTGCCTTTTGTTCGCCAACTCGCGGGTACATTGTAGCGGCAACAGCGGAGTAGAGCACGCGCGCATCCGATACCAGTCAAGGCCCGGCGCGAGCATACAGCATGTACTTACGTCAGTTTACACAATCACCCGAATTCGTACTGTTCCAACAATACACGACCACGCTTCAGTACTTCTGATCTACATTTTATTTTAAATCATATTAACATCGAAGGTTAAAAATTGGCATTGAATTTGGAGGTCTATTTTTACTACTGTTAATTCGGTTGCCGGATTTAAGTTTCGATTATGCCTTATATTTCTCCAGTTACAAGTTAAGCACTAAATTTATATTTAATATATTTTTCATTATGCTATTGCATCTACAAACTGACAGACCGACTGAGTCAGCTCGCGCTCGTGTTAATAGTAATCGCGAAGGTGTACCGTGATGTTTAGTGGGTAGTTGGCTGCTGCTCGCATCTTTATAGTTTGGGATTGTATATTAATCATTCGGTTTTTTCAAAGGAGTGGGTACCTGTTAAGTAATTCACGTTAAGCATATATACAGTGAAAACCCATTTGATAGTTTGGATACTACGTAAATATATACATTCTTTTGAGTGGAAATCGAAGCCATAATCAGCCGTACACCCAAACCCGTCGCCTGTGATGGTGATTGGCATCTTATATTATGATAATAATTACCGTCGGAATTTAATATCGATTACAAAACGTAGACAACGTGTCAACTGTCATCCATAAAACGTTTATAATAACAACTATAAAGGCTACAAGATCTTGTACACGACTCGTCTTGCATCTGCGTGTTGTTTTCGGCTGCCGAGCAATGAGTACTGAGAGCAGTTACTATTTGTATACACCGTGTTTACAAGTGCGCGCTCTTGAATGTATTACAGAGCGCTGATACCGTAAACATCTACATACTACCAAAGGAACCCTCCCAGCGACCACTTGTGCAGTAGTTTTTATAAGAGATGTCCCGCTATTTGATGCTACTGCTAGGCATATTCATCGGGTACTTTTTGCTGATAGCACATTTTAAACTAACTTATAATAAAAACCTCACTTATACAATATGGGTAACATTTTTTGTAACTATAGCAACCGATATGGCTGTTAGAACTCAGACGGAATACTTACCTTTTTAATTTTATAAATCTTCTACATTATTACCTTTGCCACTTTTTAATGAACTTTAATATATATAATATCTGAGTGCGATTTAAGTACTGAACCCGCATTTGTGACATTTAACTTATTGATCTCGACTGCGCTACGAAGGCGCGGCGTCAGCTAACTTGTTCTATTTTAATTTGAACACTATTTGATCGCTTATGCAAGAGTCTTCCTGCTGCTCTTTTAATACAATGATAGGGCAATGTGTTTTAATGCAAACAGAGTTAGGAAGGAATGGAGTGCTTGTGATTTGCGTATGTGGAATAGTAAAGAATAAAAATTGTAAATGCAAAACAATGCAAATAATTGCGTGACATAGGTATGTGAAAAAGATGTTAGTATAATTTTTATACCGGTCTAAGTAGAGCAGGCGAATACGAAGCAGCGAATAGGCGTGCCCAGTAAACCTAGCCTTTTCCCTGCCCATGATATATATTTTATAATGTGACTGTTTATTTCTATAACTATTGCTTTAACATGAAGTATCATGGACTTAAAATAAATGCTTAGAGAAATGATTATATATACTTTACTGTACTCAAACATATTTACGTTCACTGTCTATTTAGCACAATGAAGTAAAACGTGAACACAACTTCTTATATATTGTATGTATTTAATGAATATTTTTTATTTAATTGCAATACACAGGTACGGCCGCTGGTCGCGTCCGTCCTGGACGGGTTCAACGGGTGTGTGTTCGCGTACGGGCAGACGGGCACGGGCAAGACGCACACCATGGAGGGCACGGCGGACCACGAGGGCGTCATCCCGCGCGCCTTCAGGCACATATGGACACATATTGAAAATAATGCATCACCGGACATTACGCACTTGGTTTCATGCTCCTATGTCGAACTCTACCTCGAAGACGTTAGAGATCTCCTATCGAAAGACTGCAAAAAACTTACTATCAGAGGGCAGGTTAGTAATCATTTACTTACATTTATATATACTTATATTTATATATAAATTTTAAATGTATATGAATAAATGAAGTCTGCTTACGTGTTATGATATAATACTACACGATACAATTACTACATAATATAACAACGTACTTGCGTTATGAACAGTTATATTAAATTTTGCTGCTATTTTTGCGCCAATTGTAAAATACATAGTTTCCTTTA
The DNA here is from genome assembly GCA_032432895.1 of Dryadula phaetusa. NCBI lineage: Eukaryota > Metazoa > Arthropoda > Insecta > Lepidoptera > Nymphalidae > Dryadula > Dryadula phaetusa. Next base: position 10,079,046 of record JAOYRS010000080.1, on the reverse strand, counting down.
TATCCATAAAATGTAGATGTGTATAAAGGCATCGGAAGTCTTACACTAAGGCTCTAATTGTCATTTATCTCTTCGCTAAGTGGGACGGCAAACTTGAAAGCAAATACCAAATACAGATCTTAGTGATAACCACTTCCTAGCTCTTGTATATATTAAATAGTCAACAGTGACGCAAGCCGCCCTCCGCGCGACGCCTTGTAACCGAGTTACTGCGTGCCTCACTTTTGCCTCACTGATGTGTCCGAAAGTGTACCTCTTTTAACTATTGCCTTAGTGTAAACTATAGTACACTTTACTTGAAATGCCATATATACACTTTCAATTAAGTTATCTTTGTTTTCGCATTTAATTTTCCTCCGAACAGATGACCTTGCAAGTAAAAAATCGTAGTTATGATTTCTCTCAGTATTGGAACTCTGCCAACAAAATAATAGTTTTGCAGCCCAAAAATGTACTATGATGCTATTTACGTAATGTTCAATGTGTTCACGTCCGCGCTTGCGCTTTATCACCTCTATTTTTCTGCATCTTTGCTTTCATTTCGTGGGATTTGTAAAAATAACATACTGCCATATTCATACATTTGTTAGAAATTTCTGGAATAGACCAGTGATCGTAATATGTCACGAAAAAATCTGTCTTTAAACTTTTACTAATTATATTATATCGTTGCTGTAATATAACTAAGTATAACTTTTGTAAACGTAAAATTATGGAAGTGATAATTCGTTTATGTTCTTATTGTTTGCTTACGCACCGTACATAGTCATAATGTATTGATAACGAGTCGATAGTGTGATACGGAGGACGATAACGATTTCAAATACTTATGCTTAATGCTCGCGGATTTCTGTATATATTTCTTTTTGTTCTCCGCTACTGGAATACTCGCGCTCTGGCCTGGATCCAAAGCTGTAGCTCAATTGTGATTCAAATTCTGATACTAAATGTAAATTAATTTACAAACAATACAGTTGATTAATTCATTCACAAATGATTCGTGCAAAAAATGTGACAACACCACTATATACATATGCGGCTGACACATTGTAACATTGTTAGTTTAACGGTTTCAGTTATCCTTCTAAGCGTGCGCGAGTGGCATTGTGCTTTATTTTTATCCGCTGTGCGTTGCGGTTGTAAAACCACATTAAATGGCCAATAAATTACATGAAGACGATTAATACTAGCGTTTTATGATAAACATTTTAGACTAACATATTACTACCAGGGTTCTAAAATTTTTAAGGCTTAGTTTACATTACAATTATTAAATCATGTCAAAAGTACTAATTGATAAGTAGATTGCATTTACTTCTCTTTAAGATTTGAAGAAATTACAAAAAGAGTATTCCGTCTATATTTTACGTGACCGCCTCGTAATAGTCTACTATTTTTGTGGTATTGCATTTGTAGTGGCGGTATTGACCTTCGGCAACCTTTCACAACTAAAGTTGTTGGTTTCCATTAGGAAGGAAATTATTTGTGCTAATTATATCGCACTGAAAAACGTAAACTGTAAAATAAGATATGGCTCTGAACAATGATAACAATACGAACACAAAAGCATTGACTGAGATTTTATCAGATCATTGTTATTTTATTATTGAAAATTAGTATTGCGAGATAATTATCTGGTTAGATTATGAGCGGGCAGTTTGACTTAAGTTTTGTTTTCTTATTGTTACTTGAATTTAATGAAACACTTTAAGGTATTATCAATAAATCAAATTCCACTTTGTAAATGTAGCGCACTTGTAAATATAATTATTATTTGATTATGAGATATGTGCCAGCAAACAGCAATTACACGGCGTTGGTAAGTATTGCACGCAACGTCTAGTACTAGATACATTAGATACATTATTGGCCGCGGCACGTGTCCGCGTCGCGATCACCTCGCACGACGCGTGTGGTGCTAACGAAACTGTGATTTAGCTAAAATTAATTACACTTTAATCTTCCCTTTTCATTTATTGCGTTGAACCTGTACCACTGAATACAGCACACGTACAGTAGACCCACTGTTTGTGCAAACATGTTTGTATGAAGAGTATGAAGAAATAAAATAATAACAAGCAATCTGTAGTTGTCGTCGATTTCGCGTCCTCTTTTTCTTGTTAAAGTAACAATAAGTGCATCAAATGGACTGCTATTAAAATGAACAATGCGAGCTCTTTGTGTACAAGAAAGTAGCTTTTAGACAAGAATTAGAATATTAGCAATTTGTAAAATCATCTTTGCCAAGCGGTTGTGATGACACTAGCATGATCTGTTTATTTAAAAATAATAAGTTAATCTCCAAGTTGATATTTTGACACTTTACAGGCCGTAGCACTCGTTGAAGTCATTAAGCATAATTTGGGCTAACGTTATCTTGTGAAAACTTAGTTTGCCGATACGCAGACAAATTGCCCGCAACGTGATGACACTCGCATCTCGTGGTGTGTTGTGCAAAACTTAATACAACGCGTTACGGTTGCGAGCTTACGCAACACCGCTGAAATGACTATTCTTGGCTTTATGATGGCTAGTTATATCAGCATGTATGTGTTCGCAGCGCTAAGATCAAGGTGACAGTAAAAACTGCACGTTGATAGATGACTAATTCCTCGTAAAGAATTGTAAATATTCATCGAGTTGTTAGTTACAGTCATTAGTAAATCTAGACATGGCAATATATGTTGAACGTACTCGTATAAATCGAGGTCCATTTGCCCAAAAAAGGTGTTATTTCCCTCGTCCTTGTGCTTGTTTAGCGAGCTAATTAGTTGCTTTAACATGTATTGTAGATACTGCTAATGTGCCTTGGTTTCATAGATATTCATATTGTTTAATAAGATACTTGACGTTATTTATAAGCAAGTACTTGTGTCGCATCTAATTAGCTGTCGTTAGCTCACTTGTTGCGACTTAAAGCAAACCAGTCTATAAACAATCAAGTATTTATACGATTGCTTATAAATAAAACATGTTAATGATTTCCTCGTTCAGGATGAAGCCTAAAGAAACACCCCTTTTATATTAAACGAGTAAGTAAAATTCTTGCAATGATTAAAATATTATATGAAAGTTTTCAAAGAAGCTTTATTTAAGCTTGTGCTTAATTTACGTATAGTACTTGCGTAACTTCTAAACATTACATTGTTATTTCTAATCTTCTACACAATAGTATATGTAATTATTGTAGTTTTTTTATTACCCCAAGGCGCATTTGTAAGTTGTGGTTTCATTTCACAATGTTTAGAACTTTTCTATAAAATATTATATAACAATTAGAAACCATGAAATTAAGTAGTTAATACTTCACTTAATAACTATAGTGCAACGGTACGTCAAAACGGTTAAAGAGAATGAGTGGGAGTGTCCTTGGACTAGGAAATCTCCGCCCTATGTGGGAAAATATCAAAGCATATTCTAATTGCCACAGGAGCTGAACGGTTTCTACATCCCCGAGATGACATCCGTGGTGTGCAAGTCGGCGGCGGAGATGGTGCGCGTGATGCGCGCCGGCAACCGCAACCGCGCCGCCGGCCGCACCGACATGAACGAGCACTCGTCGCGCAGCCACGCCGTGTTCCTCGTCACCGTGGAGACCGCGCACCGCACCACCAATAGGATTCGGTAAGTCGACCAACTAAGGGGCGTCTGTGGTCGCATCTTGATTTTGCGTGTTCTCTCTTTCCTCCACTCACCGGGTCGCTGCTTCTTTGGTATAAAATATACCTCAAATATATATCAAATATATGGTTATTTATTGATGATCCTGAATTGTTCGTAGTAGGTATATTTTTATAGATAAGTTGGGAAGAGTTTTTACGTAATTTGTAAAACATAGCTAATTTTACAAAACGTTAAGTACTATACTAGGTTGTCTCTCCGTCTCGAGCTACCCCACTAAGTATGAAACTATTGAAGATTAAAATAGAGCTTAAATCTCATTACATTTTTACCTACACAAAAACTGTAAGCGACCCAGCACCCAACGCCACCGTCACTTACTCGAATTAAAAAAATGAATAAAGTAGATCTAATTAAATAATATACACACATATATATATATATATATATATATATATATATATATATATATATATATATATATATATATATATATATATATATATATATATATATATATATATACCACATCGTCATATAGACCACAGACGTGAAAATTGCACGACATTCAATAGTTACAATACCGAACTTCATTCGTCGATTAGCATGCGTCAGATGAGGCATGCCTCGCTGTTAGATTAAACGGCTTAATACCTAATTACGCGGGCTAATAGACGCCGCGCGCTGCACGGTTACTCACTCGACCACTCTTTGTTACTATGCTCGCATTTTGACACTTTGTCCTTTTATTGTTTTAAACGTACGGACTTTGTCTCCTGTTGTTTAATGCTATCAAAATTGTTCATTCACATCTTTAAAATCTAGTTTAATATTTTAAATAAAATGATAATATAAATAATTAAGCAAAAATGTGTACGTTGTTCGTCGTTGGTCCTGTCGCGTGTAAATGACGCTGTAAGAATCAATTTTAAATTGCATGTTTTTATCTATATATTTATAAGTACTTGCCTTTTGTATCCGTCGCGATACGACCAAGGTTTTTTGTCGCTACGATTTATAGAAAGAATCTATTATAAAACGATCACTCACAGACGATGCTATCTGCTCGCAATTGTAATCTGATATGTAACTGTGCTACTGCTCTTAACAGGACCAAGAAATTCGTTTAGTTTTATAAATAAATTCGATTTAAAATTCGTCTACATATTGTGAGTACAGTTTTCTATAACTGTTACTATAATACTATACAATCTGTACGTTGTTACTATCCGGTAGCGAATATATGTTTGTACATTTCCAAAATGTCTCTATAATATATTTTACTACAATATTCTTATTTTCTTAACATAATATTTGTCAAGTGCGCCGTCTCTTCAACAAGTACCCGCTTGGACTTTCGATATCGATATGAATGGGAGCAGCCAATTGAGTCGTCTGCGAGAGTCAGTGTCCCCACACTCTGTTGTTATTTAAATTAGGCTCACTTTCAGTAGGGACAAGGGCCGTTGAATAATGTCTCGTCATTGAACGTCCTGTTGTTGTCGCAACAGTTTCTATTTGAACACACATACAAAGACTACACATGTCTTTATTATCTTATTAAAAATAAATTACTTGATTACCTTATTTGAATCAGATTCAATTTTGTTAAAACATAATGTATTTGACTAGGCTCTAAATATTTTTTTAATAAACATTACTTGAAGTGATTATATTATTGTTGTTTTCAAATATTTAATTCTTGCGATTTTGCGAAGTTCAACTCATGTTTAAGAGATACTGTTGTGCCTAATAAATGCCAATTTATTCTTGCCATTTGTGCATTCAATTAGGGAAATTGCTCATAACTAACAAAATATTATTTCGACAATTGCTGTTTATCATTTAATAAAAAAATATATTAATATTATCGTCATAAATTGAGGCCGGTCGTGGCGCAGTGGGACAGCGTCTGATTGCAATGCGATCGGGTGTGGGTTTGATCCCCACTCGGTGGAGTGATTATATTTAAATTAATTCCACTTCCTTGCTCTGAGTTAGACAAATGCGACGCTGAGTTCCACCACTCAACACGCAATGTCTCGAATTCGGTGGAAAGCGAAGTACGGAGTGTCTTGACACTAGGTACTTTCTCCACCCTGCTATGCGGGGAAAAAAATTGACAAAATATGAAAAAGTGGATTTATCCGTTTAGTCATGTGTGAGCAAGCTCAACACTGGCTGTGTGATTTATCTTTATAATGTGCAATTGCAAATTAGGTCAATGTTCATGAAATACCTGGTAATGATGTTCATTGTCAAGTCTATTAGTTAAACTATGACGTGTTGTCCGTTTGGCGTCGCGGCGCCATTTACAAATGACGACTTCAGCATTATTTATCGTTGCCGTATATAACATATCTACGTAGGTACTACATGTACCATATATGTAGTATATATATACTACATATATCTTTGCCTTTATACTTATGTACAAGGTCATCCACCAATTATTATTTTTTTAGTATACAATTAATGTCTAATATGAAAATCTCATCATTTGAGGTGACGCAGTATTTATATAGCTTTGCACGCGGTGGTTCAGATCAGTTCAGGCTTCCAGTGGAATGATTACGTTGAAATTATTTTCAATCTTTTCCTTCACTTTATAAAAACACCAATGCCTCTAGAGATTGGACTAAAGAGGAAAATAGAGTGGTTGTGTGACCGTGTTATTAGAGTTCTAAATTTTGATGTTACTATGTAGGGAACAGAAAATGTTGGAGCTTTTGAGTTACTAAAAGTTCTTTTAAAGTAGATTTAAGAGAAATTAAAGTTTAATAAAAAGATATTGAATCTTTTGTACCGACAAGCTCTTAAGAATCTATAATATAAGGACTGGCGAGCTGTGCGCTAACTTGGCAAACAAAGGCGATGCCTAGGAAAGTGAAATATATTGAGCGAGTCTGCGCCGCGCCGCCCGGCGCCCTGCTGCCTCAAGTTCGACACTCGATTGTACTCTCGTGTACTTTGCTAGTTCAAATTTAATTTGCTAGTTCAAGGCGTACATACACATGTAATAAACTATACTGCAGGATATTTAATAATAAATCATTATGAAACGTTACATAATCGCCGCTTTCACTTTTTTATTATTTTGGTAATTACACTAATTAAAAAGTGAATCCTATCTCGTGAGCCACCTAACCAGTGGGATGGTCGGCCGGCCGCGCGCCGCACTAGTCGGCGGCCGGCGCCCGTCGCCTGCGGGACGAGCCATCTCGCCGCCTCGCCTCCTTGTCTCCGCCAATACCGCGGCGATCTTCGCTCTCACGATACGTGCTTTGATTCCTATGTAATATGGCGGATTTGTTTTGCTTCGCTTAGTGTCTAGTATTGTTTTTAGTGTACTATATATGATGGATTGGTCGTGCTGGTGGCTCGCGAACGACTTCTGCGGGATGAGGTAAAGTACTGGTAACAGAAAATTAACGTGTCTTTATATATGTATTTTTAAATATTATTATATTAAAATCGTAAAACAATATTTGGATAATCAAAATATTAAGGTAAATATAATTCAGACGCAGTAAACCAGGTCAAAACGTAAAAAAATTTCAGGCTTCACCTCGAAAATATTCAAAAAGGACTACTATTTAAAAATTAACCAATCGACTTATACGTCGACAAGCTTTAAGCAGTCGTTATTGCTTGACCTACATACAAAAATATTCATATTTGTATAATGTGTAATCATGTGATTTGCCCTTGCCCTTGCCCTTGCCCTCCGTTAACCTCAATTGCTGGTGGTGTCGCCTCAGCGTCTCTAGCCCACGCCACGACACTGACGTAATCCGTATGACTGTACCGCTCTTACTAGGTGGCCCTAGATACACCCTAAAGTACTTTCCTCGTGCTGTACCATGACATCAACATATGTCTTATTATGAACTTAAATCTGTTTGCATCATCAAATTTAGTTATATTTCGGGATTTGCAATTTAATCACACCTCGGTATGTACACACACACACACACACACACACACACACACATATATATATATATATATATATATATATATATATATATATATATACTTATATATATATAAGTTATATAATTGCGTTAAGCTGCCTACGGTTTCATAGAGGCTGAACTAAATAGTTTTCCTGGACACACGATACAGTGAAGCCTGTTACGACTTAGCCGTGGAGCTGTGATGGATTAATTAGATAATCCTTAGTCAAAATTACAACAGTATATAAGCACTTCTCACACCATTGACTCCCGCAACTGGACACGCAATGTCTCGATTTCGGACAGAAGATGGAGCGTTCTCCATCTTAATATACAATACCTAATATAAAGTTTTCAATATTAAAGATACCTGCACACTGCAATCCTTAAACTACAGTAAGGTCAAAATTTCTACAGTGAACATTTACGATTTTATTATTTTAAACACAGATAATTTATAATAAATTAATTAATAACTTAACAGAGCAGAAAGCATGTCCTAATTTTTTTGTATAACAACGAAACCTTCCAAATTTTTTGCGAGTTATTATACAGGTTACCAGAGTTAGGTTAGTCGTTAATCTTGCTGCTTGGCCTTAAGTTGATGACATCGCCTAAGTGATGTTAGGATAAGAAAAGATTATGTTTTAACTCACATTTAATGAGGCTTACTTTGAGGTCATTCTGTTTATCATTGAAATCCAACAATATTCAAAACTATTCCGTTTTATGCTTTCATTTTAATATAGAAATGAATCAAGTATTATTGGGGAATGATTCTAAGGAGTACTTTACGATCTCTAAATGTTATTTATAATAATGGTTGTTTTTAATAAATCAGGAAATTGCAGTAAAATTAATTTCAAGGTATTATAGCGTATTGTTTGTATAAATACTGAGCTATAAATGTACTGTAAATACTATTTGAAGATTTGCTTTATTCTACATATCTATATAATTGTAGATAAATATATATTTATCTACATATTATGTTTTATCTATTTATGTAGATAGATAGGATATAAATGCGTACTTGAAACTCGACGTAATAGGGTAAACGCGAATCTGTTACCTCGTAACTGTGTCTTAACACGATTACATTATTTAATCTGTTTTATACAGTAAGTAGCAGATGCAATGCCAACATTCCCATACAAGTGTAGATATATAGGTCAGTGGGTATAACAAAGTACGAGATTGCGTACAGAACTACAGAATGTCAACGATTATATACGGCTGCGGTTTTAAGTTTTATTAGTCGCGCTATAAGGGATCGCCGTTGCACAACTATAAAGGTGTTTTCTTAGGTCAGTGCGGTGTTTCGAGGGCGATATACATGTGTGTGTGTGTGTGTGTAAGTGTGTTTGGCGTCGGGTCCGCCTCAGACCGGCCAATGCCATGATCGCTGGAAAGTTTTCGGCGTTTTTCAGGCGCGCAATCAGGAAGGTCGCTCGTGCGTGAAGGCTGCAGTTTTTCGCGAAGCCTTTTACAACTTTAGTATTAATATTTTGAGGAGAATAGTTCTAGAATGTTGTAATTGATCTATTTTATATTTAAATATAGTAATATGAATTGAATTATAATTTATAAGGAACAAAAATATTGTCAGATAAAGCGCGGCGTTCAGCTTAAACACGTGCGCGAATTTTCAAGCAAATCAGACGGCAAGATATGGCTCAAGAGGCCGTTACAAGATTTTCTTACATTTTTACATAAAACTGATAGAAGCGTGTTAGGAGTCGGATTAATTTATTAAATCAATTATTGATATTTATTATTTCTAATTTTTTTTGTATAAGTTATTTATTTCATGACATTGTTAAGGGATCATTAATGACATTACCACGGTGCGCCATGAGTCATGACTCGCGCGGCGCTCGCAACTGGCTCGCGAGTCGCGATCATTGCGAACGTCACTCTCGTCAGCACGTCGCGTCGGCGCGCAAACAAAATAAATACAGGCGAAGAAAGTTTTAACATTCTTGCTTCGCCAAAACCACCTCCAATTACTTTTACTTGCTTTTTAAGTGATAAAATGCGACATTTGAAATAAAACGCTTCGGTAACCGTATCGAAACAAAACTTAACCGTAATGCTTACATTCATGTAATTAGGAATGCAATCTGCGAGTGTAGATTAATCCTGCGATAAACATTATACTATCTCGAATTAAATTATTACTCCCGTATATTTGTGATAATATATTTATATTATAAGTAAGTATGTTCTCGCACTGCGCGTCCACATGTGCTAGTGCGTATCTTAAGGTCAGCAGATAAAGCCAATTAATAAATCGATAGAAAGGTGCGATTAGATTCTGTACGATGTATTTTTATATATTACTAATGATGTTCATTTTGATATTTTATACTTAATCATAATAATGAACTGTACAGCTGTGACGTGCGTGTGTGTGTATTTGTGGATTCGATTCGTTTTCTTGATCGGAATCATCACTGTTACATAGTATGAAACACGTCAAAAGGGGCCGGTCATGGCACAGTTGGACAACGTCAGACTGTAAACGTGATCGGATGTGGGTTCGATCCCCACTCGGGGAAGTGATTATATTTAAATTATTTTCACATCCTCGCTCCTGTAAAGAAAACGTGCGGCGTTGATTTCCACCACTAAACACGCATTGTCTAGAATTCGGTGGAAAGCGGAGTACGAAGAGTCTTGACACTAGGTGCTATCTGTCTAACCTGCTATGCGGGATGAAAAGCGTAAAGTTAAAAAAATACGTCAGTATCCATCCGTACACTTAGCTCGTACTCCTCAACAGATTTTGATACGGCTTTTGTTGTTAGATATAACAAACGTATGAGTATATATATAAACTTGTATATTATAATAGAGTAAAACTAATAATTTTAAGGATTTGTCCTAACCTAACCATATTTTGCAAAAAAGGTCTACAACATAGTTTGACATTGTATATATAAAAAATAATGTGCTATCAACTTTGTTATTTTAAACAATTCAGTATAAATTTTTACTACTTTGAATACATCGATAGATAATACTAATTGGCATACGTTGTGTATTTATATAACATATATGCTATACAGGACGAAATAGGTCATGTTGTTTACAGCATATTATTTAAATGCTACCGCACCTAAATGTTTCAAGTAAAAAATAATTAAATGAAGTATCAGCTAGTCATTTGACCCCAAACTGAACATTTATTTAAGTCTAAAGGGTTCTCGCTTATTTGTTAATCCTTTAATTTTTGCTACAAACTTGCACTTTGTTTTTCATTTTCACAAAGTAACTTCATCCAAATGAAATCACATATGCATCCTTGAGAGCCGTCCATCCCAACGTCCGTTGCGTGTTGAGTGGTTGAACTCAACGTCGCGCTTTGTGTTTACCAGAGCGAGGAAGTGAAAATAATTTAAATATAATCACTCTCCGAATGAGGATGGAACCCACAACCGGTCATGTTTACAGTCAGACTTTCATGTATCACAAAATGATAGTACGTGTGAAGTTTTATAGTGTACAATTAGTAATAGCATTAATTATAAGCAGAGATGGGTCTGTCATTCGTTACACTTGCAGACCTCCGCCTCACTGACGGTCACCTCGCCGCCGCCGCGTGGGAGTGCGACACCCACTGTGCTTTACCAAGCAATGACGTAACGGAACACTGACACTTCCTCCCGTCGGCCCGCGGGTGTCGCATCTGTTTGATGTCGCAATCGCAATTAAAAGTTTCCTTGAGAACTTTGTATGAATACACCTATGCTTATACTTTTAGTTTCAGGTGGTGTCTAGTTACATTGCGATTTTTCTTACTTAAGGTGCTATATCCATACTCTATCATATGTTTAAGGTAATATGAAAACAACGTCCATGTCGACTACCAACAAACTGTACTGACTGCACGGAATGAGGAATCAAAATATTGTAATTTTTGACAAGGTATCTGTCTGTGTGGTTAAAACGAGAGGTCCGACTATTCTAAAAGCTAAAAAGCTGTGTTGTTTGTTTATAAATTATATTTGATTAACTTTATATAAATTATTATCAAGCACGCATTTGTTGTTATAAGGAAACCACACAACCTTATTACATATTCTTTACTAATTAAGGAAGTAATACTTCGTTAAAATAAAATAGTAATTATCGTGTTAACAGTATAGCGAAAAATAAAACTTATGTTTTAATAGTCTATAATCTATTAAATAAATCACGACGATTGCGATTATGCGCCCCGAGCTCACTCGCTGTTGACTTTCGACGAGTGTTGTAAATAATCGTAACTTCGCAAACACTACTGAAAGACCATCGAGGCGGAAAGCAAACGGATTCAACAAACATAACACAAACATCAATAAATAAATGTATGAAGGAAAATAAATAATGCGAGGACATTAGCGCGTGCTAACAACTATCTTACAAGAATCAAAGGTGTTACCAACATTATATATTTATAAATTAACTTAGCAGGTACGTGTCAATTTTGGCACATTTTTTGAGTAATCGTATTGTGTAATAATTGTCAATGCTTTGTTTATAAATATAAACGGATTTATCTTAATATATTTTCTATTATATATATATATATATATATATATATATATATATATATATATATATATATATATATATATATATAATATATTAAATACCTGTACCACCAAATGTCTGTCATACACTTGTAAAAAGTGATACGTCCGTGTGTTACTAAGGCGAATATTACGCGTCAAGCACTTTTATTAATTTATTATAAGTTAATATGTAAAAATTTGTTTTGTATACTCTAACTTGTACACTGTAACTCTGAGTAGGTATATGTTAAACTTCTAATTTCTCCGCCCGAATTACCTTCGTTAATAGAGGCCTAAAGTTTTTCTTTCACCTATTAATATAATTATCAAAAAATATAGAATATTCGGGTTGTAGGTTCGAATCCCACGCGGGTATTATATATAATTTTTTTCATTCTCGTTCTGGTTCTGGTCTCGAGTTCGGCGGAAAGCGGAGTAAAAGTGTCTTGACACTAGATGCTTCCTGTCTACCACAGGAAGCTGTGTTGGGCGTGAAACTAAAAAAAGAAAAGAAAAAATTGGGGAAATAAAACTTAAATATAGTCGTATAGCCTGTTAAATGACGTGAAACAAATTCGATCAATACTCAAAGGCGACGTGCTCCGTCACACTAAACTATGCACGCACCCAACTTAAGTTACGCTCGTCATTATCATTGTCCTTTTAGTAAACCACGACGCGTCTGCCTTTTCTATATTGTTTTGATAACGTCAGTCATATATTGACTCATATACGTCACTTGCTTGTACCAAATACTTAATTTTATTGGATTAAAGCCTGAATTATCATTGCATGCAAAAGTTTGTTTTTGTAACCAAGAGAACAGACGTGGGCTAATTTCCCTTGGTAGTACCTAAACGTTACTACTACATGTTTTTTAGTTGCCTTGTAGCAAATTAGATAAATTCCTGTATCACTTCATAAAATAGTTTAAAGAGTTAACAAATCAATTTTTAAAATAACATTCAATTTTTTTTTCATCGTCGTGGTAGTGGTAGTAACAAGGACATCATAGTCGAATAGGGTTTGAACACGTTTGCATATTTTTAAGCAAATCGTAGCATAGGATTACTTGTAAAATACCTTTATGTAAATGGATACTGTTTAAGTTAATTAAAACGTGTTAAAGTAATTTATTACACATATTTTATATGTAATAGTAAATAGCGGCGTAAGTCAGTGGATTTGGGCATATCTCACAAAATAAAATTGCATTCCGGATGTTTAAAGAAGTAGCGGCTTGCACTAATTAGACTTAATTTTTTGCAAGTGTACATTGTTAACAAATATATTGCGTTCCGCTCTGAATGGTGCGCACTGCGTACACACTACACGGTCCTCCTACCCACCAGACCACCCGCCAGCTACAGACTACTGACTGAACTCTTACTATTTTATTACCATCACTGTTAAAGATGTTGAAAATAAATATATCTGCCTTTCTTTAATGTTTCCTTCACAAGCCACCTCTATAATATATACACATACAAACAAGATAATTAGAAATTTTGATTCACTGATTTAAAATTTGAACACTTCGTATTTCAAATAAATTAGATATACGTCCGTATTGGTTCTTCTTATATCTATTATTTTTTTGTCAGCTCGCCTATATAACACATAACTTAAATCACCCTTGACGGTTCACGAATCGGTACCTATTCTTCACCACCATTTTATAATGGTAGTCAAAGTATATATTTATATTAAGTTATATTTTTATATACAAGTACCTCCTTATTTGCGTTATTGATAACAATAGAAGAGCGTGTAGGTACCTTTGTAAGCATTGCTATGTTATGTATGTACGGAAACGGTAATAGATGCGCGCTCTCGGGCCTCAGCCTCAATGCGAGCTTCCGGTGGACCATATCTGATTGAAAAGCATCTAATCGCGTACTGCACTTTGTAAACACTGAAGATTTCAAAAACAAAAATCATCATATATTGACTGTTGATGTCATAGCTCCTTAGACAAAACGTACCATGCCTTACCTTAAATAATTATATTAGTAAATGATTTCCTAGTGATCTTTTGACTAACTTGTATCTTATTCTATTTATTGAAAATATAAAACTTCTTGCTTCACGTTTATTAATGTTTTATATTCAAACAATATGTAATGTCAGTAACTTTAATCCAATTTATTTTCAGAGTAAATAAATATATCGGATAATAATTTACAATCTACGTGAGGACATTCTAAGCTTAACTAATTACGTACTTATTTGTTGACATTTCCTTTTAAAACAATACATTTATTGTTCATCTGGCTTTAGCTCAATAAATAGAAATATATATATCTATGTGCAAAATTCTAAGATCTATCGTATGATATATTCAAGAGAAGATGAAATGAAACTAAAACAGAGAATAAGAGGTCATCCCTACACATCAGTTTTATTAGTAGATCTATACGTGAACTTTACTAATAATTTTAGTTTACTTGGAGAGTTGTTGATATTCTTGTTAATTGATGATATAATTAATTAATTTGACGTCGTAACATTCCAGCGTGGGCAAGTTAAACCTCGTGGACCTGGCGGGCAGCGAGCGCCAGCGCAAGACGGGCGCGGGCGGCGAGCGCCTGCGCGAGGCGGCGCGCATCAACCAGGCGCTGTCCTCGCTCGGGAACGTCATCTCCGCGCTCGCCGAGAACAGCCCGCACGTGCCCTACAGGTGAGCCGTATGGGAACCTGCGTTACAAAGTTATTGACATATTTTTTTATTATATAATTGTAAATAATAAGGATAAATAATCAATTATAACATCAGCTAAAACTTGTATAGATTAATAAAATTTAACATAATTTTTGCTGACGTCTTGATCTAGTTCACCTAAATCTGTTGGTAAGTGTTAGTTATATTACGTTTTGATCCCACCACACGATGTTCTCAGAGACTCGAAGCTGACGCGCATCCTGCAGGACTCGCTGGGCGGCAACAGCAAGACCATCATGATCGCGAACATCGGGCCCGCCTCCTACAACTACGACGAGACCATCACCACGCTGCGGTACGCGCACCGAGCTAAAGGTAACGGCGACGCCGCCGCCTTATAGTCGGTCTGCATTCGACATTCAGGCGAATATTGAATAATTATGATTTAGGCTTTGCATTATTAATATGTTGAATTATGTTGAATGTTCGAATCAATGTTTTCCATTGTTACTGGAGAGCGGAGTACGGAGCGTCTCGACAGTAGGTTCTCTCTGCCCACTCAGGTCAGGCGTGAAAAAGCCTAAAGCTGCTTTTGAGATAAAATAAATGTAAGCTACTCTGTTTAGCAAAGTATATTATGAATACGTTGTCTCTATCTCTAATGAAGTGTGTTTGTGTGGTGTGCCGCAGCGATAAAGAACAAGCCGGTGCGCAACGAGGACCCCAAGGACGCCAAGCTGCGCGAGTACCAGGCGGAGATCGAGCGTCTGCGCGCGCTCATCGAGCACAGGCGCAAGCGAGCCGCGCGCGCGCCGCGCCCGCGCGCCGCCGCGCACGCGCACGCGCACGGTACTGGACACGTTCGTCGTGTAAACATAATCATCATACTAATGCAAATGTTGTAACTTTGTACCTTTCGATTTGGTTGCAGCCGAAGAAACGGACAGTATCGAAAGCGAGCACATCTTGGCCGAGTCGACGATAGAGCAGGAGAAGACGAAGACCGAGGAGCTCGAGCAGCAGATCAGGGCGCTCGAGGAGCGCCTCGTGCAGGGCGGCGGCGGGAAGGACCTCCTCGACGACCTCAACGAGAGCCGACTCATACTCGAGCAGCGGAACATGGAGATTGCGGAGAGAAAGAAGCGCGAGGTCGAGATGCAGCAGAAGATAGACCTCGAGGAGGAGACCACCGCCATCGTCACCAACACCTTCACCACGCTGCAGCAGGAGGTCGACCACAAGACGCAGCGCCTCAAGAGGTGCCTCGCCAAGTACACCTGTCTGCGCGAGGAGATGGTCGAGCAGCGCGAGGCGCACGACGCGGAGCGCCGCGACCACGAGGCGCTGCAGGCCGCGCTCATCGCAGAGCTGCGCCGCCGCCTGCTGCTGGCCGACAGCTTCGTGCCCGAGGCGGGCCGCGCCACCGTGCTGCGCCTGCGCTACAACGACGACGCTGACGCCTGGGAGCTGCCGCCGCATGCCGCCGAGCCGCTGCCCGCGCGCCCTCCGCCCGCGCGCGCCCCACCGCCGCTGCTGCGCCTCACACCGCTGCCGCTGCCGCCCACGGCGCGGCGCTATGCGCCGCCCGCCCAGCCCGCGCCGCCCCCACCCGCCCCCGCACACGCGCCCCCTCCGCGCCAGGCCAAGGTGACCGCTGCGCACTGACCGACCACCGCACGCGACGCCACGACACCAGTAACTTAAGAGCATCTCTGTTGCAGGCGATAGACGCGACCGCCAAGAAGGAGGCGCCGGCGGAGGGTCGTCGCCTGAGCGCGCGCACGCGGGCGCCCTCCGCGCACCCGCGCCTCGGCACCGCCGGCGTGCGGTAGGCGCCGCCCCGCCGCGCCCCGCCACGCGCCGCCCCGCGCGCCTGCCCGCACCGACATAGTCCAATTATAGTCCACTAAATATAAATATTGTAATGCAGTCCTCCAGCCCGAGCCGCGCGCCTCTACGACGACCGCGTACCAGTGTGGGCTGAAAGCGGAGGATATTTTTTTATACGATGTTGGTATTCCGTGCGCGAGAACACTCGTCCACCGCGACGCCGAGGGGATCCGATAGGGATACGACGCTTCGCTCACTATTATATTAATGTCTAACTTACGGACGTTTACACTTAGATAGACTTTTAAATAAATAACATTAAACATCTAAGTGTTGCCAGGCCACATGCAAAGTTAATATAAAAATTTGTCCAATCGATCAATAATGTTGCCACTTTATTTTGTCGTAAATCTTTTTAGTAGCAAGCAGCTAGGGTCTGGCGACACGGTCCCGTCTCGTGTAAATAGTGTTAATGTAATTGTAAAGTAAGGGTTCTCGCTCGTCACAAATTCCAGTCGAAGGCGATATGATCTCAGCTATACATACAAACAAACACACATTCATACATTTGTATATATATGTAATTGGGAGTGTCCGCGGACTTGTCCTGTTTTATCAACAACAAATATTATTTAATGTATTGTTTTTATCCGAATTTTTGGTTTTAGTCAGTTTAGGTTGTCATTTGTTTTGTATGCGTATATTTTACCGTTGTTGTTTTTAGTGAAATTTTATTTTTGGTCTTCACGCGGACGTCGGTCCGTCTGAAGCGGTGATATTAGATAGCTTGTTATAGTGTTAACGCTAGGGTCGTGGATTCCGAGATGCCTTTTGCCTTTTGTGTACTAATAAAAAACAACAAAAAAATGCTCAATACATGCATCTCTGAATTCACAATCGAAATCTGCTATAATGTAAAGCTGTTGGCGCCAGAGCCTCGACAATGTTTGTAAAATAGAATCAAAATTCTGATTCATAGGTTCAAATGTGTTACCAAAGATGGAAGCTGTCCATTCCAGTTAGTAACGTTAGCAGTGTCATGTTCCTTTACTTGTAAAAATTCATTTTTATTTCCAGACACGGTTTCTAGTCAGTGATTCTTATATACGAGTATAAATGTAAATAATATTTTATTGTAGTTATTTAAAAACTATACACATAGAGTAAGTAGGGCTTACGGTCGCACAACACTTGAATGCCGAAGTTGCTCTGTGTATAAATTTTAGTATATTTATTTTAAAATCAAAGTATTCCTGTGTAAGATGTATTATTGTGTTATTTAAATTATAATTACGAGTATTGTTTATGGAGAGGTTTTAGATTGAAAAATCGATTGGTTTTATACAGTGTGTGAGGAAGGGAATCATGTGATATGTTATTTGGAAACCGCTAGTCAGCTGTGCCGCGTACACGCTTATACTCACTAATAAACATTTTTAATTTTTACTATTGTTTTTATTTCACCCTGATGCTTGTCACTGTTTTATTAATATAGATAACTCACAAATTTTTATCATTTATGAAAATTAAGCTGTTTACCTGTATAATTTAGTATAGTATTTTTTATGTGTTTCTTTCCCACTCGGGGAAATGATTATATTTAAATTACTGTCATTTCCTCATTCTGGGAAGATAAACAGGCGTTGAGTTTCACCACTCAACACGCAATGTCTCCTACTTCCTGTCTATTCCCTGTTATTCGGAATAAAACCGTGAAGCTAAATGCCTACCAAATATTTGATAATTTTCTAAAATTGAAATCTGTAAAACTAATAAATTACTAATAAATCATCAGCGTAAGTTATCTTAATTATAAAAAAGGAACTAAGTATTTCAATGAAACCTTTATATAATCAATATCGACGACCAATGGTTCTCAAAGAATAATACAGAAACTTAGCGCTGACGTCACATTATCCTTTGTGTAAACAGAATGAATACCAATTCTTACTTGCCCTTTTTCCAATAATTTATATATTTTTTTTAGTTTTAAAACGCTTTTGAATGGTGTTTACTAGATTGTTTAGTAAGCGAAACGAGTTACAAAATTTTAAGGATAAAAAGTTTATTGACATTTGACGTATGTATTTGAAAATAACGACGCTAAGCCTAATCGGTTTGGTCGATATCGTATTCGAATAATTCTATCAATAATCACTAAATAATTAAAAATATACTAACTTAGAAAGTTTAAATGGAATTATTTAATATATTTCTTTGAAAGCTCTAATGATAAAAACTGTTATATCATTATAGGTTTTTTTTATATCAATACTAAAGCAATGTATTATATAAAAAATAAAAATTAACAATTAAAAAAATTAATACGTGCACTAAATGTTGTCGTAACTATAAATTTAAATATTAAAGTAATAAGAAAATGTTTAAAAATATATATATTTTATAATTAATTAATATTTTTACATTTTTAATATTTCAATTATTTAAATAATATATTAAATACGTTATAATTATTATAAGTATATGCAATTAAATCCCAAAATAGAATGTACATTATAAATAGATGATATTGAAGAAAACAAAAATATATTTGTTTTTTTTCCTAAATTTATTAATCGACGAGACATCGATCGCGTCATTGCTATCGTTATTTTTTAAGTCCGAGTACCGGCTCATCCCTAGTTTGTAACGGACATTCGATTTTAAAGTTTTGCGGCTTTGTTTCGGTTACAAAATGTGAATAATTTAAATCATAAATGATAAAAGACCTAAAAATGTCGGAAAAACTGAAGGATTATCAAGTTTTAGACGTACTTTGCGGTGGCACGTTTTATAAAGTGAGGCACAAGGTCACAAATAGTATATTTGCGTGGAAAGCGTACAATTGCTCGGCGTTCTCCGATGAACAAATACAAAACGTCGATAATGAAGTTAAAATATTAAGTAAGGAGCTAACTGGCAACTTCCTTCATTACTACGATACGATATTACATGGACCAACTAAAACACTTTACTTTGTTCTCGAGTACAGTTGTTGGCAGAGCGTACAGGAATTAATCGCACAATGCAAGGCCGCCGACAAGCATTTCACTGAGTGCTTCATATGGTACCTATTGCTGGAGCTGGCGCGTTCTTTTAAGCTTGTAGAAAACTTTAATTTTGTCACTTTAAAAAAATGTGTAACACCAGAGTCGATTTTCGTAGGACAAAGTGGCGAATTACGCATCAACTGTTTCGAGCTGTCCCTCGAGCCTTTTCTGTCACCGGATCTGATGCAGCAGGTGGGAGAGATAATACGTCTGCTTTGCTACTTGCCTGGAGCTTGTGACGATAAAATAAAAGAGTTCCGGTACAGCGATGACTTGCGCGATGTGATCAGCTTTTTAACTGATGATAGAAGCTCTAACTTGCGTCCAGACGTAGTCCTTTATCATCCCACAATTCTTGCTAACACCGATACAATGACAGCTCCTAAAAGTATGAATGACATACTTGTCCCAGCAGAGATATCTTTTATGTTCTCTGAAGCAAACAAATGTGACTCTGAGAAAGCAGTGGAACAATGTAAAATCATAGAACCTTTACCTAGAACAAGTTTAAAGCACATAGATAGTCCAGTTTACTGTAATGTTACACCTAAATGGACTTATGAGGGAGAAATAGAAGAATGTGAATCTCCAGTGAAAGCTGTGTCTCCAACTATAGCAGCTCTGGCACTGGAGCTACCTGGCTATGTGCCACGGAGCAGACAACCTTACTGTGCAGCCTTAGAGGTATACAATGGTGCACAAAAACTGTCAGAGGATACCTTAAGTCAGCAATGGATGTCTCGGCTCATTGCGCTGAGACAAAGAGAGGAGTCCCTGAACAAAAGAGAAAGGAACATAATTGCAAAAGAAATTCTAAATAGTCCATCTACTAAATTTGTTACTTTAAATGATTCTATAGATGAGGATATTGAAAGTAATGGAATAACACTACCTCCAGTCATCAATCAAATTAATGAGAATGCCAATGGATGGGTGTCTCGCAGACGCCAGAGAAGATCTAGCTCATTGAGACCTAAGGCCAGAAGGAAGAGCTATGCATATGAAGACTTGGACAGCTCCTTATCAGCTGACAATGGGGACAGCAGCATGATAGTTACAGCTGCCAAAATTACAAAGGAAAACATGCCTCGCAGGAATATATTTCCTGATGTGTCCTCAAAGAAAGTGCACTTTACCTCGAGCAATCCCTTTGTAGAGAGTGATGAGAGTGTAACACTTACATTTTATGAACTTGAAAATGTAGATAAAGACGGATATCAAGTACCGAGGAGGGAGGAGAAGGGTCTTAAAGATATTAAAAAATTTAAATACTTAGATTTAGAAAAACAATCTTCGGAGAAGAGAAACTCCATGCATTGGAATCACTCCTCACCCTCAAAGCAGGCCAAGATGTCTAATAAAGTATTTTCAGATATAACAAACAGTGACCTTAGGAAAACTCCTTCCAAAAGTAGTCTTACTTCCAAAGGCTCCAACTTCTCCAGGAGTTCATTAAGAAGTTCAAGATATGTCTATAGTAGTGACACTGGGAAGGCAAGTGATGAACAGCTTGGGCAGAGTCGCACCAGTAGTAAAATTTCTTACTCACAGACTCCCACTGCTCCTCCTGAAGTTAAGAAATCTAAGAGGAGATCTCTGTTGCCTTTCAAAACACCATTTAAATTTAAAACATCAACAAAAGGGTGATCCAAGTGTAAGATGACTGATGGCATTTTTATTACTTTTACAAAAGATACTTAACATAGTACAGTAATTAGATGTAATTTTAATAATTTTTGTAATTTCATACTTTTGGTTGTGGTAGATACATAAGGTTTTTGTGATGAATCTTCTTTCACTATCATTGAACTGATGAATGTTGTGATTGATATTATTTGTATTTTGTATGTTTGTATATAAGAAAAGATACGGACACAAACCCACCTGAAGTAGTATAGTGACAGTCGGACATAGCTATATGTTTGTATAGTATTATAACCTGACATTCTATTGTACTTTATTTGTATTATTATAGTTTTATTAAAATGAGCAATATAATAAGCTCATTTGTAATTTGCGAAACACCTGGTAAGTATGAATTAAATATGGTAAAATTATATAAAGATAGTAGAATAGAGTATTTCTAAAGATGAAGGATAAACTAATTTTTATGGTCTCATAAAGTTTTATATTAAAAAATCAAATGTGTAAGCCTTTCCTTATATAATGTTCGAGTTACAAAATCAACATCTTAGTCTTTTAGTCTTCCATCATAATGTTCGTAGATTAAGTTTAGCTTTATATAAATGTATAAAAATAAGTATTGCATTATATGTATTAGATTATATATTATTTTATAAAATTTGCCATATTTTTCTTAAATTTCTTATTCATTAAAAAGGGGTTAATAAAAGAGATTAAATTGTTAAAAAAGCTTGGCAGTTTTATTTGTTAATTAATATTCACATTGTGTTCAGTTTCACTTCTTCTTGTTGAGTGCTTTGTCTGCTCCTTCTACAAATTTCTTCGGTAATCCAAATTTTTCTATCAGCAACTTGGCCATGAAGTGTGTCTAGATAATACAGAAAAAAATATGTAATTTTTCAATTCTTTTATCTATTTTTATATCATAGCCTATAAAAATAAATAATTTTCAGAACCTATTCAAGATGTTGAGGTATTTGCTGTTGTTGTATTAGCTTTGAATCCAAACTTTTCAATTAGTGTTGCAATATACATGTATTGTGTATTTAATTATCATGATATTAATATTTAGTTGGTTGTCATTTGTTTATGAAATAATGATTGGTGTGAGACATGTAAGATGAGACTAGTGCAGTAGTGAGTCAAGTATGTGAAAATGTGTGTGTTAGTGAATATGTGACAGACAAAAGTAGTGTGTAAATATCAGATTACTGTGTACATGTTTAGTGATAATAATTTAGCTGATAGTGTTTCTGAGTGTACAGGAGTCGCACCGATAAATGGTAAAATTAGCGATGATTTGGTACTTACTAAATGCGAATTATACGTTATCATTAATTAGCCATTACATTTAAAAGTTGCAAAGAAGTACAAACAAATAAAAATCCATTATAAATAGTGGAGAGTGGGGGAACTTTTAAATATCAGAGCCAAGGTCGAATATAAGTAATTAAAACTTTTGAATTTGTATGATTTAAAACGCATTTCTGTAAGAGTTGTTATTTTAGTAAGGTCGTGATATGCACACTGCGGTACCTGGTCGCCCTGCAGCATGAGCTGGTCGGCGCGCGCGCCCGCGCTGCGCGTGACGCCGCAGGCCGCGCCGGCGCGCTGCTGGCACGCGCGCGCCAGCGGCGCCAGCGCGAACCCGTAGCTCTGCAGGTTGGACACCAGCGTCACCTGCGCCCACGCACCGTCACCACCATTATTACTACTACTACTATTGCTACTGCTACTACTAAGTATATAATACTGGTTCATTGCAGGTCATGGTCACATTTCAGAATGTATAGTATAATGAAAATTTTGTATAACACTTATTATTATGTATGTTGTTAAAAATATAGATATATAATAATAAACATATATAATATTATTTTCATTGAAATTATAATAAGTGAAAAATTGTTTTTTACAAACGGCATTATATATTTTTTAAAAACATATTGGAGCAGTCTTTTCGTGAGTTGCACAGTCCCAACGGAAAGCACTATCGCGGCGGGCGGCGGGCGGCGGGCGGCGGGCGTACCTTCTTGTTGCCGCTGCGCGTGACCACGCTGAAGCTCACGGGCTCGAGGCGCGCCTTGAGCAGGCGCGTGTCGCCCGCGAAGCGCAGCTCCGTGGCGGGCGTCATGCGCGCCGTCACGCGCCGCCACGCCTCCTCCCAGCGCGCGCTCTCCTGTTACACATCGATCACACCGTTTCTTTATATTAAGAGTATAGTTACACTTTGTAATCTTTCATGTGAGTCGGCCAGCTTGGCGACGTGTAACTGCAGCAGTTTATTACAATCTTACTAGTCGTGATGGACACATTTCACGTTGGGTGGCAACTTAACGCCGCGCTTTGCTTTGCCAGAGTGAAGGAGTGCAAGTAATATTTAAATATAATCATTTCTCCAAATGAGAATCGAGCACACAACCGGGTTTTTCTTGTTTCAATTAAACTATGCGCTCGGACTGTAAAGTGTGATATAAACTTGGCCGACACACACGTTGAAACACAACAAAGAAGCGAGCGACTACCTGTGGCTGTCCGCCGGTGGCCTTCGCCAGCACGTCGTCCAGACGCACTCCATCCGGCGTCGCGAGCTGGTGCTGCTGTACATAACGCCGCAGAGTGTCGCGTACCTCGCCGCCGGAGAGCGCCGTGCCTTTCCTATTATAAAATAAATGTACCGTTTTTATTCAGATAACTGTTTGAAGTCATCGAGCCGATATTACTATCTCTTTGATTATGCTGCTATGCGTAAAACGTATTGAAGTTCAAATTAAAGTTATAGAAAACATGCGGTAATATTATTGACGGTACAAAACGTGATCTCACAGATCCGACAGCAATGAAAACTAAAAAGTATTATATATTCGTTGGTGTGTAATGGTGCATCTCACTTGAGCGGCGCGAACAGCTCCGCGACGTTCGCGGTGACGCAGTACAGCTCGCGTATCTGCGGCGGCTCGTAGTCGTCGGCGAGGTCGGGCGGCGCCAGGGCGGCGGCGGGGGCGGGGGCGGCGCGCGCAGGCGGGCGGTGCGCGCGCAGGGCGGGGTGCGCGGGCGGCGCTACGCTCGTCAGCGCCGAGACGCCCTTCTCGATGTCGCGCACTTGGATTAGGCCTTCCTTGAGCAGACACACACACGTCAGCGAGTGCGCAGAGTGCATTCCGTTAGAACATTAAAATACATAGATGTACAGAATTTGAGACCGGTCGCAGGGAAGCGACTGACTGTAAACGAGATCGGTTGTAGATTCGACTCCCACTCGAGGTGGTTCAGTGTCCATTCGGGGGAATGATTATGTTTAAATTACTTTCATTTCCTCCCTCTGATAAGACAAACCGCTTCATTGACTTCCGGCACTCACAATGTTTCTAATTCGGCGGAAAGCAGAGTACAGAGTGTCTTGACACTAGGTACTTTCTGTGTACTTTGCCATGCTGTGCTGCTGTTATTTATCTCGATAAAAGCGTGACGTAAAAAATATATAGTAAATTCTCTCTCTCTCTTCGAGACATACGAGTTGATTTGCCACACATCTTGAATAGTAAAGTTACGCTGATATGACGTCATACGTCATACGACGTCATGATTAGTTGATACCTAGTGTAAATGTAAGTGTAATCATTAAAAATGGAGTTATAAAATATTGATGTAATGCTGAAATGTTGAATAGTAATTATATATGACAAACCTATACGTACAACATCAACTAAATGTAAAAATAATAAATAATATAAAAAGTGTACATTACCCTCTCCATAGCTTCCAGAAACTTGCTCATCTTTTTAAAATTAGATTTTTTCACATCTAATGTCCTGTCTGGGGGACAGTACTTCATTAAGTGATTTCTGTAATTTATTAATTTATATGTTATTTAATACTCATTCAAACCATTTTTTAATTAAAATAGGAGCAGTACAAAAATAAATATTATATTCAAATATAAATGGCATTTAGAATATCTTTCATAAATGGCATTTAAATGTTTTGTTATGTACATAGAGCAACATAAGATCAAGACCATAAATTATAAGCATCATTCAACAAAAATCAGTTAAGTAGGTCATTGTTTTTTTTTCAAATTAATTTAGTAACTAAAAACCAATTGTTAATATTGCTAATTTAGTAGTTCATTTAACAGTTTAGGTGAATCAGTCACAACAAAAGTTATTCTATTTATCTCTTAAATACTTCGTAAATAATAACACTATAATTGATACTGTTTGAAGTCTAACTTCACAGCACTATAAATGTGAATGTGTTGGTCTCCATTAGCAATTTTTATGCACAATTCGCTATTTCTCACTACTGCTCCTTTATATCGGAGAAGTCGGATCAATCGCTCAACCGATCCGTAGTTCAGTAACCATATTGTAATGTAGCATCATCTTTTTGATCTCATGACATCTCCTTTTGCCGACGTTTTTTGAAAATGTCGAAGTTTTAGTTGTTAGTACAACTAAAACTTCGACATTTTCAAAAAACGTCGGTTCATTTTAAAAGATTTCGTCTAGTAAGCAATCTGGTTACTTGCATAGGACCAGTTGGACATATAATTTGACAGAGCAGACTGTGCTTGACTAATCCACTCCATGTTTGTATATGGTTATTTGTAAAGTTTATTATTTTTTATTAAATATAAGAATAATTACCAATGGCGGTTGTAATTAAAACTATCAATTGCGATAACATTTTGTACATTAAAATCGAAATCACGATATTATTTATTTCTAATGAAGTCAGAGAATTAGTAAATAAATTTAATTTTAATATATATTTACAAATTCGCTCGACTATTCATAAAGTATTTAAATACTTTTTTAACTATTATGTATAAACTAAGGAGAAGAAAAATAAAAATATTCTTAATTTAATATGTAACTTACTTATATAAGAGGTTAGTCTTGAGTGGCAGTTCGATATGTTTGCCTTCCACTTTGAGGAAGGAAAGTAAGCACCACCTCAGTAGTCCATCCATGTCTTCAGGAATTCCATCTGTCTCTGAATTTTCTGAAAATAGTTAATTGAATACAACAAAATATTTGCAATTAAAATTAATTAGACTGGTCATGTTATTACAAATTTATTAAATTAAATCTTATATAGAATTATTGTTATACTTGAATATGTCTTAGGATTTCTTTTATTTGTATGTTGGCATATTTTACAATATTGTAAAATAAATGATCAAGAAACTCTCTTGTCAAATGGCCATTTTAATATGCAAATTCATATACTTAAAAATTTATTTTTTAATAAATTAATATCTAAAAGTAGTCTGTCTACCTATAGAAAAAATTGCCTTTAAAGAAGTGTCAAAAACTTAAATTAATATTCATATCAATTATATATATTTATTTATTTTTATACCTGATTTTATCTCAAAGAAACCATATTTTGCACAAAAGACTAACACAAACTGACCTAAGATAAAGAAAAACAACTAAATATACTAACAAAAATTTGAAATGTCAATATTACAAGTAATGGTATAAATGAGATTAATAGTGATAATAATAATAATTAATTTGATTATAATAATAATTAACAAAAATACTATAATTTAATACAGTAGATTTACAAACATAAAAAAAAATATATTTTTTTTTTTTTAAACAAAATATAAAAAAATCTGTAGCATAACAAACAAAAGCATATGTTACCTGAGCCAATTGTGTTATTCAACTCATCCACTGGTTCATCAGCCATCTCTTTCTCCTGCTTCTCTGTTTCCGCAATCATTTTGGGTTCATTTGTAACTGGCTTAGGTTCTTCTTTCACTAAGCTTGGCCATTCTTCTTTTACTTGTTCTATATTCAACTAAATTATATAAATAAAATAATTATAAATTAATGTTATGCAAATTTAGGAATACAATTATAATAATAATATTAACAATATTATATATATTCGAAACCTAATGTTTCAAATACTTTAGAGTAAGTAGTCCATAGTCACAAGCACACAGCCTGAATAAAGTAGTTTCATTTAAAATATGCAAAAATCACGAAAATCAAAGATCTTATTAAGCCTACATACTTCATTGGATACATACATACATACATACATACTTAATTCCATTAAGCATACATACTTATCGGGATCAATAACGACGGGCGTTACCTCACCTACCTCAGGTTTGCAGACCATTTGGTGCTCACATCACAGACAAGCCAGACACACTTCAATTAATGCCCCAAGATTGAGCCAGTAAAAGTAGGGAAGTATGCTTAACAATTAACAAATCGAAAACCAAGGTGATAACAAATGCTATTGAATAAGAGATATATGTAGATAAAGAACAAATAGAATATGTGGATTCTTATATCTATTTGGGACAGACAATCTTATTCCAAAATCAAATGAAAAAGGATATTGACAGGCGAGTAATAAACACAAAAGATATACTGGGCTCTTAAAGATATAAAAAACAACAAGGACTACAAGAGCAGTATCAAGAGAAAGATCTTTAGCACCTGCTTACTAATAATATTAAGTTACGGTGGCCAATCTTGGGCTATGACAAAATAATTACAATGCAAAGTGAGAACGACTCAGAGAAGCATGGAAACAATACTTGATTCTGGACACAAAAATATTGACAAAATGTTTGCATCTGATATACATAAGGTCACCAAGTTTGAGGATGTTTCCGTGAAATGCAAGTAACTATAATGGAGGTGGATGGGTCACATGTTGAGGCAATCTTATGAAAGATGGGCTATAATTGTCACAAAATGGATGCCACACTGTACAATCAAGTGAAGAAGAAGAAGGCATATTTAAAGGCTGATGATCTTAAAAGGATGGCACGCATCCTTTTAACTTAGAACAGCCAGAGACAAGAAAAATTGAAAACATTTGAGGAAGCCTATGTGTTATAAGACACACAGAACTAAAACCAGTCTGATGTACAACACCATGTATACTAAAATATTCAGCAATAAAGGTTATTATATTGTATTGTACTTAATTAGACTGCTTGATAAACCTAACACAGATAATATGTGCTTTTGATAATCTAGCAATACAAAACTCGTCTGTGTTGTATCAAATCATTGGATCACTACAGACTGATCACATTTAATTTTCAATTTATAGATAACCACAAACTTTTGATCTCTATACTTGTCAAGTTAAATGTTTTTACATTACTTTACACTTATATGTTAAAAAATACTTAAAAGTAATATAATACCTGGTTTAGATTATTTGTTATAATTTGTATGTTATCAGGTGTGGGAGGTCCCAGTTTTGGCCGCTCAATCTTATTGAACTTAAGGTCCTTACACAACAAGTCTCCAAACACATGCAATGTCTCTAGACAAACTCCCCTGAAAAAAATATAGGTTCTATATATATCCTGATGAAGTTAATATATAATATAAAAATAAGTTGTTATACTGTGTTATTTATTTTAAAAAATTTGCAATTTTTTTTTTATAACTGAATCTTATAAAATATTACACAATGTATAAATATAAAAAAATATATAAAAGACGTACATGGACATACTAAGTAGATCAGCTGAAGACATAATGGCTAAGCCCACAACACCAGCTGCAGAATTGTCAGTTGTACAAGCTGCTATCACAGATCCTTTACGGAATTGTGGAAAGTTTGATTGTGTTACAACACCTGGAGCATAGAGGGGGGCTCCACCTTGCATCTAAAGGGTAAATATTAAAATTATAGAGTTTATTATTTGTATATCAAAATAAAATGATTTAAGTATTTCGCTTTTAATATATCTAAATATTTTAATACAGTTACCTTGCTGAGCACAGGTGTATGTATATTTATAGTGGGAACTAAATCAGGCACTTTCCATAGCGCACAAACAGTCGGTGCTAGTCTATCACCAAGGTCAATCATCATCGGAAATCCATCTACCACGTATACACCAACTGTGTCCTCTGAATGCAAAATTAATTTCATACAACTGCTATTTGATTTAACGGGAACTAATTCTTTTATTTTCTCTTCAGTAGCCGTTGGAAATGCATTTTGAATGCGTTGACCAAGATGTTTTCTAAAAATAAATATAATTTTTATGTAAAGTATTAAAAAGTCTAATAAGTACTACGCGTGTGGAAACTTACTTTTCAGAATTTTTTAAAGTGTTGTTGGACTTTAGTTTGTATGGTTTAGCAAACATTTTGATGAAGTAATAGTGTATATGAAGTATTAACTGTGTATGTATGAATTACAGGCAATTTCCATGCTTTACGTCTTACGCGGCCTTTTTGACAGTGGAATAATTACAATTGACGACGAGGCTGTCAAAAGTTTTTGCGATTGTCAACTTGACAATTGCCATAATATAGATTGTTAATGGCTAAATACAGTCTATGGTGACGTTTACATGTGGATTTTACTTAATTACATCTTCCTTACACATTTTTATATAAATTCTATTTAATCAGATGAAATAAGTATCAGTAACGATATTCTGCACGTATGAACTGGGTATAAACGTAGCAGTTTATACTTTAATTCGTATTTTTTCCATTCTTAAGTTAACAGTCCCGTTACTTTTCTTAATATTTATATTGAATACATTCTGTTTTTTTTCGTAAGTACATTAATCTTATAGAATCAAATTGAGTTCAATAATTTAACTACGATTTGTATAATAATAAGCAGCAGGTAATAAAATGACATTATTTGCCATTAAATATGTAGACATCTAGAGAATCTATAAATCAATTATTGAATAGGTAAAAAAACGTTACACTTTCCTGCTTGATCCCGCATAGCAGGGTAGTCGGGAACCCTCATTAGAATCCGCGATGGCCTGCTTAAAGTGTCTAATTTGCTAAAAATAAAATTTGCCTTTACATATAAACAGGCGCGTCATTATTACTGTAAATTCAGGTAGTTCTGAAGTATACATTGAAATAGCTTTCATACAGCAAGCTTTAATAGCTTTACAATAACAAGGTATCGTGTCACGCGTCACGCTACATGCGGAGCGCCAGGCGGTGCAAGGCGGGTGGAGCTCAGCTGTACGTGACGTTTTCAGGGCTAGGCATTCATGAAAATAAATTTACTAAATAATTTCACTATTGTTGAATTTGTTTAGTTGTTTCAATATTTACCAAGCAAGTAATAATAATAATGTAGGTCGTAATTAAATTTCTTCATTATATATTGTGTTATTTAAACCGAAAAAACAGGACTATTTTCTCGCAAAGTAGGGATTATAGAGTAATAATAAATTATAGAGTAATAAGTAACTTATAGAGTAATAATATACTTGGTAGTTTTAGGACACTTCGTTTTTTCGTTTTTCGTCCAAATTTACGACATTATGAGTTGAAACAAAATGACGTATTGAGCATTTTTTTATAAAATATTATAGGAGCAAGTCATGGCGCAGAGGGACAGCATCGAATGATAAACGTGATCGGTTGTAGATTTGATTCTCAGTCGCGAATTAAGCGATTATATTGGAATTATTTTCAAAGTATGGCGTTGAGTTCCGCCACTCAACAACAATATCTCGAATTTGGCAGATAGTAGAGAACGGTCTGTCTACACACTAGGTACTTCCTGTCTCGTCTGTTATGCGGACAAAAGCCTGAAACTAAAAAAATATAAGGCATAAAATATTTGAGATTGAGCAAGCAGCCCTCTCATTTCCAGTTGATTTTGTTCCACTCAGCCAGATGCCCTTAAGTCATATTTATATGTATATTGACACTGTCATGAATGATGGAGTGGTAGTTTACTAAGGATATATTCCAATAAGATACTTTGAGAAATGCAAAATGTTTTACTAAATAATATCATTAACTTAAAAAAACCCAAACCCTAGAAGAATAGGGAATAATACTTTAAATACATTTTTGCGTGCTTCCATAACGTCACCGTAATCGTTGTCATATCAAATATTAATTTGACGTACAATCATAACGATTTGTTTTGGGCGAGTTTGAACGTATGTAGTCAATAAATATCTAAGGTTACTTTATAATATAGGATGTAGTTAAAACTAACAGGATGTAGTTAAACATGACGATGACGTTTAATAACATAGAAGTGTAGAACGATAGAAAAAATGAAGAACGCTTCAATATTTTCTTGATATTTAGGTATGGTTATGGTTGGCTTACTCTGTTAGGCAAAGCGCGGCGTTGAGTTTTGGCTATACGCAATGTTAGGGTAGACTATGCGGGATAAAGGCGTGAAGCTGAAAAAAACCTAATATAACTGTTCCTTGTCACTTTAAATACTTAATATCTTTCTATAATTTATATATGTAGGAAACAATATAAATATATATATATATATATACATATATATATATATATATATATATATATATATATATATATATATATATATATATATATATATTTCAATCCCGCGTAGCAGGGTAGAAAGTACCTAGTGTCAAGACACTTCGTACTTCACTTTACTCACAAAATAATTTAAATATAATCACTCCCCCGAGTGGGGATCGAACCCACAACAGATCGCGTTACAGTCAGACGCTGTCCCACTACGCCACGACCAGCCTGAAAAATATATTATAATTTATAGTATTTGACAAATTTGTGAACATACACAAATCAATATAAATATATTAAATCAGCACAATTACTGTAAATGACAATGCCATATTCACATCTCAAGAAATATGAATACTTGCTTAGTGTGGGTTTATAGCATTAGATACGGTAATGGCATCTATTAAGAATACTGCGTTGTTAATTGACCTTGTTGAGATAAGTCGCAAAATAATGACAGGTGAGGTAAATCCTCCCACGCGACTCCCACTCCCCACACCCAGCTTTGCACTCCCGGAAATGCATTGGTAGTCTACCAATACATGTGTGAAAGTAAAGGGAAGAAACTTTTGTCCAATTAAAATTATTACGAGTAAAAATAGTTAATAATTTTATATCTTTTATAGGCTTAGTACTCAATTTTTATATTTACAATACAAATTTCCTTTTTATAGGAATGAAGTTATGGAAGGGGAAGTTATTTAATAAGCGAACATTTGCATGTCCTTATTTTACATAATAATCGATGTATCGTGATTGTCACAAAAAACATTGTACGTTTAAGTATACATGTCACGTGGTTTGCCCCGTACTTACTAAGGAGAGGGAATTAAAATCAGATGTGATTACGTTCTTCAAGATTAATCTTTTTCTTTTAGCTGTCCTGTTATCATATCTTACTAAATCAATATAAATATGCACCAATATACGATATAAGCCCGCAACTGACAAAAGACAAAATTATAAAAAAATATTATCAATATCTACTGTGTTTCCTTTTTAAATTCATGAATTTATTCATTTTACATTGTTAACGCGAGCGAAACGCGTGCATCGTTAACCTTTAATACACGACCAACATTCGATCTATTTCAATACTAGCTCAAAATTAACAGCAACGATTAGAGCAAAGCAAAACACACGAAAGACTTTTGAAACGCGAGAAGATCGCTCGTTACGCCCTAGTGCCCTATTAGAGCAAAGGGAATTGACTGTAAGGCGCTGAAAAGATTCTCGACAGACAGTAAGAGGTCAAGTGAGCGAGCTAGCTGCCACGCGGGTAGATTTCTGTTTGCGTTTCCCACTTTTTGCATAAAAAACTAAGAAACCACTCTCATTAGTCCAAGACGTTCTTGGGCCAGTTTGTGTATGGAAAGAATGTTTTATTTTGGTACGCCTTTAAACACAGACAAATCACTCTCATGTTGCTGTAGTCATTGCTAGTTGTATCATTTTTTTATGCATGTATTGTACCATATAATCTTTTAAAGCCGTAAATGTTACGTGTGACGTGGTCAAGTAGACACCTGCTCCACTGACAATTATCGTGCTTAATAAGATGTATAAACATAGGAGGTGGTTGTCAGTTCAAACCCCATTCATGAGAATGTTTATTAAGTATTTAAATAATTTATTTTGCTCGCTCTGATCATTTCTGCTACTCGTAACGGCTTTGTTTATGTTCAAAAGTAAAAAATGTAGTGATTTTTCTTTAAACTACATTGTCACCGCTGTAAAGATATATTAATAGTTATTTTTTTGTACTTAATTAGACATAGCTGAAGGTTGATGACAGGAAAAGGTTTAAACTCATTGCAAAAAAACCTTTGAAATATTATTCTAAGCATGCATGTATATGTAATCATCGCTTACAATTTAACTTTATAAAAGCAGCTGAGCAGCGTAGGGTAGTCTTATACCACCTAGTGTTAAGATACTCTAGTGTCAAGACGTTAACTGCTTCCCAACCGAAATCAAGTGTTTGCGTGTTGAGTGGTGAACTCAATGCCATCCTTTGTCCTTGTATTTGAACGAAATATTATAACTAATAAATTTTAAATACTATAACTCTTCCGGGTGGGAATCAAACCCGCAACCAATCGCTGTTACAGTCAGACGTGGTCAAGCTGCACCACGATGGCCTCTAGTAACGTCGATATTTAAGTCTGTAATATATATTTAATACAATACTATATACACCCAACTCATCAGTATTTGCAAGGCGGGCGACGGCGACACGTGAGCTTATAGTATGTAGAGGAGAATTAACTATTGATGCAGATGCGGGACTGCAATGCGGGAGTCTGCGAGCTGCAGTGCCTCGTTATAATATACAAATATCGCCTATATTTTGTTAAGCTAAAGCTTGGATTGCCTTGAGATATAGTAGACTGGACCCGCCGATGAAGATTGATACGACTGCCATGAAATGGTCAGGGTAGATGAACGTCATTACAATATGCATCTCAGGAATTCATTTATTGACGGGAAGTTGTCATTTAAGCATACCTTTCTATAAGATAAAATGTACCTATGTAAGTATATATATTTTTCTGTCTTTCGTTTTCTGGAGGTAATTTTGGTGCAATGGGATAACGCTTGACGATACACGCGATACAGTGTTTGATGTCGTAAAGTATAATGATTTTTGGCATGACTCAACAAAGAGCGTCGTTGCGTTCCCCAACGCTATGTTTTGAAAAAAAACGCTGAGAGCGGAGAACGGAGAAAAATAAATCTTTCATGCCATATTAAGTGGTTTAGGAATGTGGAGTTAGTGATTTTATTCGTGCTTTATTCCTGCCCTTTCGGCAGTGATATCATAATATAAAAATATTTTTTACTTTTAATAATTATTAATTATTATTTACATATTTTTAAATATTTTTTAATGCTTTACCTCTCCTTTCCACATATCTTTTGCAACTTGACGTTAAAAGAAACTTAATTTTCATATTAAAACAAAGTAATAAACATATACACATTTACAAAAATTTCTTTGTTTTAAAAATGATTTAGTGTTAGAATAGAATATTAAGATGGCAGTGTAGATAAATAAACTAGTTTCTTACGAGTTACGACTATTCTTGGTTGGTATAAAACGAGCAAAATAATGGTTTCCGGTTTAATATCGTAAAAGCGTTGAGTGTTGATGGGATTAAAGAACAAATACTTTACATATACATGTATACATAGCTATCTATGTACGTAGAAATATGTTCATAACTGAAAGAATGCAAGATGGCGGATGAAAGAAATGTTTTTTGCTTGCCAAAATTAACACCTTATTAGTTTTGGCCTTTTACTGATTAAATTACAATTAAAATACATCTATTAAATATCAATCGTAGGATATTTAAAAAGTTTTACAGATAATTTACTATTTTTATATTTCCACACTTAGGATTAGAAAACATTTTTGAAAAAATGTATAAAAATTTGAACGCACCGGGATTGGCCGGTACCCAAGAAACGCCGGTTCGAATCCGGCGTTCAAATGCGTTTAAATTTTTATACGTTTATTCAAAAATTTTTCTTAAGCTTTACAGAACTGTTGTTGTTAAACTTTTCAAGCCAAATGTAGTAACACTTTAAAACATGATATTGTTCTCAGGATCCATTTTTTTACGTCCTTGATCTAGTGAGGTGTTGGTTGGCGCAAATTATAAAAAAATCTCTAAAAGAGTATAAAAATTATAACTAAATACTGAAAATGCCCATAGAAAAATATTAAAGAAATATATATTAAGTATACAAATATCATATAAGAGGTAAGATTTTCTAAGATTTTCGCAGTATAGTTGCTAATTAGCTTATTAATTGTTCACACGACAATATACAGTATCCTAGCCGCCAGCCGGCTAGACGGTGAGGGTGTGTCGCGCGGCTGGCCTCCCCCACGGCGCCCGCGACCGCACCTGTTGACTATTACCACGACGTGTATATGGGGGTTGTAGAGTGTTCTGGCCACATCACAAAACATACACTTATTTTTATGATATTTAATAATATTGATCACAGAAAATATCTAAAAATACCTGCTAAAAATGATGTATAAAATTTGAACACAGTAGGATTCGAATACGCGCGTTTTAATACCCGTTTAATTGCTAAAGCGGTTGTAATCATGACTATTGTAAGGAATTCTTCTTCTATAAAAATGAGATAAATTTGACTTAATTTAAATATTTAAAAGAAAATTTTGCACCGCACATGCAATACTAACAAATGTAGCGAAGTTAATTGTTTCTATAGAAAAACTGAAAAAAATGGTGTCTTGAATATGTTAAAGACATGGTCGCCGTTGGTAGTTTGGCGACCCCAGAGAGCTATCACAGTACTTACTCATATTATGGAAGCTATTACGATTATTGCGTGTATTTTGTGAATTTTTGCTCTTTATAAAATTGTTTGAAGCTAGATTTTAAATGCCTTAGTGAAAAAAAAATTGTTTTCCTTTATTTAATTTAAATTTTCCTAAATAATATATTTAAATCATGCGAGTTTAATTAAGCTTAATAAAACATTTTAAAATCTTTTTGTTGACTGCAGAGTTTAACACTGCATTTTACTACATACGTTACTTAATACTTATGCATATAGGCGTATAATCAAATAAAAGTACTGTCACTAAACATACAATATCTTGAGTGGATGGAGTGATATGAATAGTCTTCTAGTTTCTAAACCCTTTTATTATTTATATCATAACAATATGATAAAACATAAAGCCACAGACATATAAAGAGAACATTTGAAATTAAAAATTAAACCTATTTCTAAGTTACAATTCCCAAGTGTAGCGCCACTGACAAGTGACTCGTGCAAGGACGACTGTAAAGTGCTTCAAAAGTTTCCTCTCAATAAAGTAAAGTTGTGTTTCTTTAACTTTCCCAGTACATAGGAGTACTAACATGATTTTCCACTTTGCAGTTGGTTTCTATTGTCGATGTTCCGAAGTTTGCTTCATGGAGATATCTGTTTTATTCCTTTCAATAATAAAATATTTAATCTGTGATTGTATTATGAGTTTATATTTAGATTATTTATTTTTAAATTAAGACATTCAGTCATAAAAAAGTGGTGGAATTTAACGCCACGCTTGTTTCAGAATGGGTGAATGAATTATTTTAATTGTAATTTATAATTATTTTTCAGACGTAGTTCGACAGTCAAACGCTGTCTACCTCACCACTGTAATGCCATTCTATCCAAAGAATTGGAGAATATCAAATATCAATATTAAACATTCATTTCTAAAGCTATCGTTATTAAATATATTATTTTATAGTATCACTGGACAAAACGTTGTGGATCTGTGTATAAGGATTTGGTTTTCGTAGTATTCAGATGGGTGGGCAATTGGGATACCTTTTTATTTAACGTGAAGAAGTCCTATCATGTATATTCCTGTATCTCCTTGGATTGAGGATTCGAGATAGGTTATGAGGGACTCCAGTTTAGCAGATGCAGGCCGCTCCGTTTACCACTAAAACCTGATCTATTCGCAGACCTTCAGAGGCTAAGTGGTTACTGGAAAATTTAGTAAATTGAAAGTAGTAATATATTATTTGTTCTGGAGTATTGGCCATACCTACATACGAGGAGATAATTTATATACAAAAATAAGTATATAAATATATTATGAAATAAAACCATTACAAGTTAACAAGAGCAAGAGTGGTGAAAGATAATTAACAATTGTGACACAACATGCGGTCACACATTTGGTTGTTGATTGTGATGTGAGCCCACGTGACGCTGACGTACCAGTACTGCACTGTACTTAACTAAGTAAAGTTATTACAGCTGACATGTTACAGCTAATAAAACGTAAAATTCATATGTGTAATAATATTTCATAAATAAGGGCTCTTTCATATGTGTATATGATAGCATTAACATTTTACTGAGCGCAAAAGATATAAGATTAAAATTTCGGTTCGAAGAAATATATTTTTTATTTATTTCATTATAAGATTTAAATATGATTAAACAAGTGTTTTCAAAAAAATGGATAAAGAAATTTTTGTTGTGATAGTTCCACGACTTAGCTATTTTTATTTGTTGTATATTTATTTTTTTAAAGGAAAAACTTAATTTAAAAATTAATCATAACTATATACATATTATAACTCTTTACAGATAGTAAAATATTAATTATAATTCCAAGCTTCGCTTCCCATTAAATTTCTCCACGACTTACCTAAAAAAATAAAGTAAGCCTCTATTGTCACTTATAAATTTTAAGCAATATTATAACTTATAAAGGCCATTTTTCTCATAATCAGCTTGTCCTCCGACAAATGCCTCCACCTATCCACATCCCCCACAATTGTCATCCAAGCTCTGGCCGGCCAGTTCTCAAGAGGTCACTTCTACTAAACTAATTACTTACCTAAAGGCTTGCAAATGAAATACAGTTGTGTTTATACACTAGCTAGTAAAAGAGGACAGTACGTAAGTCATCGAATGCTATATGATATCAACGACACCCCTCACCAGCCTGCCCATTTACCAACACTACTAAATATACTATCGCAACTTGATCAAACTATATGGCAAGTTTTTCTTTCAACTTCCGCTCCCACGCGTATGACACTCGAATATTGAACCAAATATCTATTAAACAGTTTTGAATCCTATACCTAAATAGATAAAGTAGATTATTAATCGCACGTGGACAGCTAAGGCCCGCCACACGCCGTCTGGCCGTCTCGTCTGCTCGGGGCAGACCTCACACGGCTATTGTTCATTAGTGTATTAGATTACGTCCTTCGCATACAATCTGCTAATTTTTAGGAGTTTGAGTATACTTACTGGAATATTAAATTATTTTAAAATTAAATGAAAAGTTAGGTTAATAGTTAAGATTATAATTTACTTTTAACAGCAACAAGAACAAAATTCACGGATATTTAGTATTATTCATAGGCTCGTGGAACGTTCAAATACTTTATCTTAACTATAATTTATTTGCCTAAATAAAGGGATATAGGCTCGTATATTATTTATATTTTATGTTTTTTTCAAAATTGTACAGGAAGAATAGAATTAAAATTGTACAGAAACAAGCAAGTCCATGTCAAAAGCACCGAATTATAGAGTAATCAAAGATTTCGACTTAGGAGGATCTTGATACGACATAAAGAGGTTCAGATTAATTAACACATTTAAAAATATTTATATATTTTAGATTCATAGTAGGTTTTGGAAAAATGAGGTTGTAAAGACAAGGTTTGAACATATAAGGACCTTTTATCGTAATTAAATATGCGAGTATCGCTGTATATGTATATCTAACTATTAATACGTTAGCAAAATATTGTTTCGTGTTTATAAAAATACAGATTATAAAACAAAATGAGATGAATTTATCATTATAGTAAGAAAATCGATTATTTTATAATATTTTTTAAATAAAACCAGCATATTCTATTATTGCTCATAATTTAAACTGTCTAAATTATATAGTTTTTCTCAAATAAGATAAAATATCCTCTTATTAATAAAATATCACAATAAAAAAGTATTTTTATTTTTTAATAATGATGTTGTCGAGCACTTGATATTATTGTAAAAATTGATTTTTTTTATTTATTTTTTCTTTGTTTTTTTAGCTTCACGCTTTTATCCTGCATAGCAGGGTAGACAGCAAGTACGTAGTGTCAAGACACTCCGTACTTCACTTTTCACCGAATTCGAGACATTGTGTGTTAAGTGGTGGAACTCAAAGCCTCACTTTGTCTTATACCAGAGCG
Organism: Dryadula phaetusa; assembly: GCA_032432895.1. Taxonomy (NCBI): domain Eukaryota; kingdom Metazoa; phylum Arthropoda; class Insecta; order Lepidoptera; family Nymphalidae; genus Dryadula; species Dryadula phaetusa. The sequence continues at coordinate 10,039,669 of JAOYRS010000080.1, read as the reverse complement.
AGGAAGTGAAAATAATTTAAATATAATCACTCTCCCGAGTGGTGATCGATCCTACAACCGATCGCGTTTACAATTTATTATTTAATGAATATATTTAATGAAAAAATTTTTCCAACTTTAAATGAAGTTTTATTTAATATTCGTGTAATACACAAGACACCATATATTTGTATATACATAGCAATAACAAATTCCTTAGAGCTTAGATGATTTACCTGACTACACTGCGTCTATAATTAGAGCGTATAAAGTACTTTAAATTAATATCATTTCAAGTCTCTGTACATCTTAAGCCTCTCGTAAAAACCGACCACTTCGAAAGGAGAACCGCTTTACGACAATATTAATACCTATTAAAAATATGAACGTGGAACTCGTAACGGACGTTAAAAGTGAATCTTTGTTTTGTTTTAATGATATTATTATAATTTTCAGAGTTACTTCACACGAGTCGGGTGTCCCGTGTGAGAGCGGGTTATATTGAAATTTATACTTATTTGTACGTACGGTATGTATGTGTGTTTGTGTGTATGTGTATGTGTGTGTATGTGTGTATGTGTGTATGCGTGTGTGTATGTATGTATATATGTATGTATGTATGTATGTATGTATTCATGTGTTTTTAACTTTCCTTAATAATGTTGCGTAAAAGATGATGAACACGTTAATTGTCTGTTTAAAACAACTTGAAACTCTTTTTATAACGTTTTTATTTTATAAATATTACTGTTACTCAATTGTTAAATTACATTTATATGAAAATATAACAAATTATGTCGTGGCGCAGTGTGACAGCGTCTGACTGTAAACGCGACCGGATGTGGGTGCGATCCCACTCGGGGGAGTGATTATATTATATTATATTATTTTCATTTCCTCGCTCTGGTAAGGACAAAGTGCGACGTTGAGTTCCACCACTCAACACGCAATGTCTCGACTTCGGTGGAAAGCAAAGTACGGAGTGTCTTGATACTAGGTATAAAAGTGACGCGTATAATAGCGAAAGTCAATATCGTACTATTGTTTTGCCACAGCGAGCAAAAAAAATTAATAACCCAAAGAGTGATGACGGAACCCACTACCACTGTATTTATAATCAGATGTCTTATTTCATACATAAATTTGTATTATAATTAAATTTAGAAAAAAATGTCATTAAAATACAGTTCATATGGATTTATATAAAACAAAACTATCATATTTTGTTGTTTGTATCAAAAAGAAAGAAGAAGGGAAGAAAGACGGAGAAGATTTTTTATTTTATACTTCAAAACTGTTTTCAATGAAGTGTGAGAAATTTTGAATATATGTAACCCTAAAAAAATTGTTTTAGTATTAATTTCTATACAGAAGTAGCAAAATGAAGTCTTGCCCAGAATGCCATAGCGGGTTGCGGGTGGCGTGGCGGGCGATGCAACTTATTGTTGGCCGTCAGCTCAGCGCCAGACGCAGTCCGTCGGCCTCTAACGGCGTCAACTCTAAGCAGCCATATAGCACGCGGCGCGCGCGCGGTACGGACGCGACTCCCGTCTCAGCCGACACCCGATTGTTACTAAACTGCATTCGTGACAGTATCACAATCGTAATCATATAAACACGCGGTATTTTTTTGTTTCAAATAATTAATTTGTGAGTGAGAGTTCTGTGACGTTCCAAGCGCTGTGAAATCGCATCTGCAATGTGTGGAAATAATTATTTTTAATATTATTCGGTAAGTATCTGATTCAGACAAATGTGTCAATATTTTTTTTATGCTTTCTTTCTTTACCTGTTTTTCGTATTACTTGTTACGGGGTTAGTGGATAGTTTACGCTGATACATATATTAAACCCTTAAGTAAATGTTGTCTAGCGGAAACTAACACCGCACTGTTTAAGCAGAATGTTAAATATGAATATTTCAAACAAAAAAATTGAACGATTGAGAATTGAATGCACACCCATCGCGTGCACTCAGTCTGTCGGTGTGTAATATTGCATCCACTCTACGCCACGACATCGCCAAATCGATAATGTTTTGATGCGTTCATCTGACGTTTACCGATACACGCTGCAATTCATTTCTACCCTTTTATTGCGATATTTTTATTATGTGTTCAAATATATAAAGGGTAGTCTAAAAATCAATAGTAATACAAGTATAACTGTAACACACTTCAAGTTGCTTTGCTATACATATTATTTTATAATGCATCAAGTAGGTTACGGTAATGTTTTGTTAATAATGAGCCAATCGAAAATAATATTTTGTAGGTATCGCTTATCAGTGGTATTGTGTAAAATATGAAATTGTACCAATTAAATTTATTACATACGAATTTGTTACAAATATTATACAGATAATATGAAAGTTCAATTCATATTTATCAAAAAATTGTATCATGTTCAAATAAAGATAAAGCGCGGCGTTGTGTTCGCCGATCAACACGCAATGTCTCGGAGTGTCTAGACACTACGTCTCTGTGAAACTTCGTTTTATCATGCTCAAATGAAATAACTATAAAGATTGACATTTTGTCCGCTTTATAAGCGTTTTGGTTTTTAGGCGGTTAATCTAGAAATAATAATCAATTTCACGGTTCTTTGCTGAAAGTCCGTTAAAAGAAATGAGGGGAAACGTCCAATATAATTTTATCTCAAATTTAGCTTTAAATCAATAACTCTCATATCACATTAGATATACCAGTTTTACCACTAAATAATATTTTAACAACTGGACATTTGGAGTTATTCATATAAGATCTCTAATATTAATTACAACTAATACAATAATTATAGTATTTTGAATTTTACAAACAATATTGGAATCGTTTTCGAATCCGTGACCTTTGTCTTACTTCCTAAAGTACTTCACGAGTAATATGCAAAATTACTCTGTTTTTAAAAATGCCGTAGTATTATTAAATATTGAAATCTTAATCATTATGTCACTGATTCCTGGAAGAAAAATACAATAGTGATTGCTTTTGTTACAATCGACTACACTATCCATGTATTGTTGCTCATTTACCTGCCTGCGCTTATAGGCATTCAAAATTAAACTCCATTACGGTTAAAATGAGTATTGTTTTAAAAAAAGTCTTTTTTCATGCTATAACTTGTCCAGGGGAAATACCATCTAGACTTCGAACAATACCTTTGGATTTTTTTAATTTATTAATGAAGTTTCATATAAAATATGAAATGAAATTTTAACAAGAAAACAATGTGCTTTTGTTCTTCAACACATTTTAAATGAAATTACTTTAAATCACTTGTAATAAGTTTATTTAAAGCAGCTTCACACTTTATCCCGCATAACAGAAAAATCATAGACAAACCAGTGTCAAGACACTCCGTCACACGGATTTTAGCTTCAAATCGTTGTGGAGTGCGGCGTTGAGCTCCACGACTCAACACGCAATGTCTCGAATTCGGCGGAAAGTGGAGAAATGAGTGTCTTGAAACTAGATACTTTCCTCCTCCTCTCCTCCGAGATCTCCTGCGATTTGCGGGGTTATGATAACTATAGAGTAGAATTTAGATACTTATTACACATTTCCTTGTACGTATAGAGAGACCGCAGTTGACTGCAGTGAATTTTGTTCTCGAAGTATATAGCAATAGGTATTTCAGTTTGCATTCGTTGAGCTAGGTAACATCGAAACATAGATTGATAACAAGTACTACAGGAGAAATTATATTACGATATATGTATCCCGCACTTTTATTTTATTGTGATAATATCAATCAATACAGCATATAAAGCCAGCGTCATAGCGCAGTAGAAGCGTGTCTGATCGTATTATATGTTAATATAAAACCCAATTGGAAAATATTTTTGTAAAATGTATTTTAAAAAAAGTTTTCTATTCGTAAGTGTAGAATAACTCTTAAGAAATAGTTAAAATATTTTAAAACTTAATAAAATAAATTAACACTGTTTCATGTACACCAGAAGAAGAAGACACAATACTGAATTTCATATTTATTACTGTAAAATTATGTAACTTAATATTATTATTTATAATAAAAGTTGTACAAGTTGTTATTTTCCCTTCCTCGCTCTGGTAAAGACAAAGTGCAGCGTTGAGTTCCACCACTCAACACGCGACTGTCTCGAATGCGGTGGTAAGTGAAGTACGGAGTGTCTTGTCACTACATTCCTTCCCAGTCTTGTCCTGCTATGCAGGATAAAAGCGTGAAGCTAAGAAAAAAGAAAAAAGTTGTACAATGGTATGATTTTTCAGATCCATAAGAATAGCTAAATAAATGGGAGCGAGATGAGTTACAACGTGGAGATGCGCGAAGGCAAGCAAATAAAAAATATAATTAAAAATTAAAGGCCAACTTTTTTCAATTTCATACTGTCGTTACTATTTAAAAGGAAATTATAAACCAATTATATTAAGTAGGAGTAGGTCAAGTGTATAAAATTAATGTTAATTGCATAATTTATAAGATACCTGCATTTAACGGTGTCGTATCGATTTAATGCAGTGCGTTTAATTCATTCGCCAGTTCCTTGCCCTAATACGGTTAATTATTTTTAAACTCATTTCAGAAGATCGATATAAATATAAAGCGTGCAAATTATATATAATCAGTAGCGGCTTTTTATAACGTACTAATGTATGTACATTCATATTGCAAAAAATCAAACTTACCATATAGTTGTTTCTTATTTATATATGTATGAACAAAGAATTATTTTAAGTCATAAAATACGTTTATCGCTTTCGAAAAGAAAATTATTTTCAATAAAGACAATAAAAATAAATTAAAATTTCAATATTTTAAAAAATTTAAGCTACTGAGAGACTGTCCGATAACGTACAGACACTGCCTAGAGGCACTAAGAAAGATTTCCCAAAACTTCTTATGGGAATGACAAAGAAGCTTTACGATACGATATATGAGAGTTACAGAAGATAGAAACAACGTCGCGAGCGACAACTCTTACTTTTACATTTAAAAATTCTGTCACTTTATTATACTTTACTTAGCGGTAGTACAATAGGATATTATTTTAATTCATAATACATATATATTCAGCAAAGGAAGTTAATTACGGCATCTGACATAATAATTTTCTCACGCCACTTTATAAATAAATCGTTAATGAAAGACGTACGGTATAGCCGTGCTTAAGATATTTCACTAACTAGATATTGCTTAAAGTCCAACTATATTACCGCATGTGTACCACTCGGCGACACATATCCTCTGAACGACCTTATTTTTCGTAGGATAAGGAAGAAACTAAAGGAGGTTTATGTATCCCAGTTGCCTAGTGTACTGTATAGTGTATGTTTTTGCGGTGACCGAATGCCTTGCCCTTATGCGGCAAGCGCGAGGCTGGTCGCGGCAAAAACTTTGTTAAATAACCTGTTAGTGTTTTGAACCCGGAACCTTTACTCATACATTATGTATCGTTATGTTATACTATATTATACTACTTGCACATTGTACTTATGGTGTGTATTAAAACAAGTAGGTACATTTGAAAAGTATTTGGTAAATTTCAAAATATATCTAAATGGTTTTAAAAAATGTAATTATTACAATTATATCTCAAATTTTTGATTTTTTTTATTATTTTATAATATCTACTTTTTTAAAAATATAAATTCTCCATTGAATAATGTATAGAGTAACACGCGACATGTGACGTACTTTTTATTGGCTATTATTACATAGTGACTAGTCATACATATGTGATTTCTTGGCAAAGCGAAACGTCCAGTCTTTGAACCGGAACCCTCGCCTTATAAGAACATTTACACAGATAAATCATGTCGCGATAACGCTCTTATCAACTCGCTATAAATATACGCGTATTAAAAGAAAGTACGTGACGGAATTTACCTACATAAGTAGATTTGTATAAAATTTGATCGTCGCTTAAACGTACTGTACTCACTAAGAATATATGCATGTTTGTTTCTATTATAATAGGTATATATTATACATATCAAATCGTATCTTATATAAAAGCTTTTTTCTATATCGGCTGATATTTTTTCTTGGTGGTATTTTCGGTGCCTCCTCTTTACTCTTTTACAGAATTCGAACCTACGACTATTATATCCGTTTTTTTTTATTATTGCACTTTGCCGGTACATAGTAATTATTACAAACAACTTTACATGCAGAAAAATTGTTAATAGATCATGAAATGAAAATTTGTTTTAAATACATTTATATCCTCGAATACGATTCGAAGTCGTGACCATCTAAGTACAATGAAGAATAGCACCTCGATGACGTCTGAAAATTATTGACGTTGGAAATACATACTAAATAGTCATTTTTTTTTATTGGAAATACTTATTGTTTTACAATCAACGGAGCGTCCCGAGACAAGGTTATGTCTAACTACCCTGCTATGTGGGGTAATATTACCCTTTTCGATTAAGTAAATAAAAATTTCTGTTTTATTAAATAATAAATGAATCTTTATTAATATTTTACTAAAATTTAAAATAACGCTCGTTAAAATTATATGTTGTTGGGAATTTTTTCTCAATTAACATGTGAAATGAGTCGGGCAGAAATTACTTGTGATTTATTTGAAACGTGTATGTATATGTACGATTTATTGCCTGTGGCTTTTTACCGTTTTTTACCGTTGCCATGCTATTTATCATTAAAAAAATCATTATTTTAATAAAACAAACAAATTTTGTATGAAGTTAGTTAATAATATTATAACATAGAAAGTGATTAATTAATTATATCAATAGAAACGTGTTTAATTTATAAATATTTATTTAATCATTTGTGTTTTTGTTGTTTCAATGAATTAAAAGTTGAGAATTTATAGTTTATTATTTAGCATTTTTTGTGGAATGTGATATTTATAGTTGTTCTACCAATATGTGTAGTTGAAACTGACAATACGAAGCGAAACGAATTACGGAGTGTCTTGACACTAGGTACTTTCTATCTTGAAGCTAAAAAAGCGTGAAGCTAAAAAAAAGAAAAAACTGACAATATTAGAGAGTTGCGGATTCATATTATTGGTATAAAAATATTCAAATATATTTTACACTATGTATTAATGTATAGTGACTGAATGTTTGAAGGTAGACATTGTTCCACTCAATATAGTAAAACTTCTTGTGGATTCTCGATTTTGGGCGAATAACAATAAACGGGTTATACATAATACAAAAAACCCTTAACACATTTTTCTCGCTACATCAGAACGTACATTAGACGTGTAAACAATATTAAGTGAAAGTAAGCGCCGCTGCGGTCCAACGTCTAACATTTGCATTTCCATATTAGCGAATATCAACAAAGCTATTAAAGTTTTCTCTTACAAATAAATTAGTATAATTACATTAACAAAATAAATATGTTTGTGTTTTCTTAAACAGAGCGCTCGCGCTGGTCGCTGGCGCCACTCGCCACTCGTTACTCGCCACACACTGCACACTTCACTGTACCCTGCAATACCTACGCATATATATTTATTTGATCACTTCGTTATATTATGTATATTATTTCAATCTATAAATATTTTATACGATAAAGACCGCGATAAGTCGGCTCTTCTGATAACATATGTTTTTTTTTTATTTTCAATGTTTCTTGTAAATGGATTGTTACTCGTAAAGTATTTTTAAATTTAGTTTAATAAACATTACAGATGCTCGCTTATTAGGACATACGGAGTTTCTTGACACTAGGCACTTTCTGACTACCACACTATACAGGGGGATAAAAAGCGTAAAGCAAAAAAAAATAGATTTTGTATTCTTATAAATGGTTATTTAACAGTTATCGCTGTGGCGGAATATAATGATGAGACGATACATCGCACAATGCATGCTAAGTAGCGGAAGTTAACGCCGCACTTTGTTTGCCTAAAAAGAAAACACATACATATATGAAGCACAAAATATGTCCTATCCTTTTGACCTTTGTGGCTAGTCAAGTAAATGCCAACCATGTTGAATTTTATTATTAATATTTTGATTAATGATCAATCAATGTACAATTGCGGGTGATTTGTAACATATACGAAGAACATAATGGTTTCAAAGATCAGTCTGTGAAAAGTTATTTCATATACTATACGGTGTTTACTGGCATCGGTTAGACTTAGACTATTGGGACTATAGACTTGCACTTTTGGGTTCCGCCACAAGATGTCCAATAAGGTAAGAAACACAACGACTGTCTGTGAGAGACAAATCTGTAGATAATATTAAAGCTAAAATTTTTTTTGATAATTATCTACTTAAATGAAGCTGGTCGTGGCACAGTGGGACAGTGTTTGCCTGTAAACGCGATCGGTTGTGGGTTCGAATCCCACTCGGGGGAGTTATTATTTATAAATTATTTTCATTTTCTCGCTCTGGTAAAACAAAGTGTGGCGTTGAGTTTCACCACTTAACACGCAATGTCTCGAATTCTGTGAAAAGCGAAGTACCGAGTCTCTTTACATTAGATACTTCCTGTCTACACTGCTATGCTTGATAAAAACGTGAAGCTAAAAATCCTCCAAATTAATTAAATGTTATATTTGTAAATCTTTAATAAGATAAAGTAACGGCATTATATTTATGACGCTTGGGTTCCTCCATACAACACGCAATGACTTTTTGCCGGAAAGTGGAGAATTGAGTGATCTTCCATTATATTCTCTCCGTCTAACTAAAAAAATACATAGAGAATACTATAAATAGATACACCTAGGTACAGGAATTAGTCTGCATTCAGTATTCAGACCTACGCCGTAGATTACTATGATGACGGCGCCCCATTCAGTGAGAGGGCTTTGACCCTTGCTCCTTTACTGTTTCACGATTGTATTGTTGTGTTCTTTACTGTTTTAACTGCGTTTTACTTTTTAAACTGATTACCGTACGGCCGTGTAAGCTTTGTTGCTTACTCGGTCTGAAGTCGGTACTGTGTACCAGCAACTCTCTAAAGTTCTGTATCACAAATGTCCGCTTCACAATGAATGTTATTTAAAAACATATAGTTAATATAAAAGACGCTTAGCAAGTATATATCTTTATTTATTTTATTTATATATTCTTGCACAATTTACTAATATGCACAAACGGCGGGCTTAACGCTAAAAAGCGTTTTCTACCAGCCAACCTTGTCATGTGGGATAAATGTGTAGGTGGAAAAAGAATGATTCTATAAAAAACAAAAATATCATATAACAATAAACTATACACATATTTTAAATAAAATTATTTTAAACGAATTAATCGCGTATATTTTAGTATTTGAAAATATTTTTTTGGGAACCTGACCTTTCGAACACTTTACAGTAGTCTGTGGTCATATATATATATATATATATATATATATATATATATATATATATATATATATATATATATATATATACAGGCCGGTCGTGGCGCAATGGGTACTTCCCGTCTAAGTTAAAAAGGACAAAAAAAATATGCAAACATACACATAAATAATATACTTTAAATACATAATTATTAAATATCAAAGAAGAAACCTACACCTTTCGTGCGCAGACTTGACTCATATTGAGCGATTCTCTAAAAGCTCTAAGGAAGTTAATGATATTAAGAGGCCCTCGGGAGCGCAGTAATTTTATTATGTTTCCACAATTTGCTCTAATTTTTAATACATTAGTGTACGCTTCAAAATGTAATTTAAACAAGTACTTAAAGTCTCTGCTCTGTTCTAATTTAAAATTAATTATAAAAGTAGGAAACTTTTCACATAAGGACACACATTCAAACATATATATATATATATATATATATATATATATATATATATATATATTTGATTAGTGGATAAGCTTGGGTACAGTAACTTGACTCGTAATGGTGTTCGGATGTGATGGTGTAGCGAGTGGCGCCGTCATTCATGTTCAATGTTACAGCGACCTTGCGCCGTGGGAAAGTGTTATGATTTGCTCGTTGCTTATGTAATACCAGGGTTTGTACACGAGTATACATATGTTTCTCATTATCTACTATATTATTGTATATAGTTTGGGAAGTAAGCATGTGCGTGTGATGTTTTGATATTTTTTTTAAGCACTATTATGCCATTTTTATAGTCCTCTAATTATAAAATAATTATTATATGTGAAAAATTACGTTCATGCTTCTAATTGTAACTTTTTAATAAAAGCTTATATTTTAGAAATTGGTATCAGGTAAAAAAGATCATTTTAAAAACCCCAAACGCTACTTAATTATATTTATAAATATAAAACTTTTGTTTAAGACTTTCCTTTCTAGACACCATCGTGGGATAGAATATTACCAACAAAGTAAGAATCGGGTCTTTAGTTCGTGTAATAAATTAATTCAGCGAGCGTCTGCCGGCGGATATCATTATTACCGGCGGTTCCGCGCCACCTGTCTCCCATTGACACTTTGAATTGTATGACAAAAAATACATTATCCATACACTTCTGTTACGAATGTTACGTAACTTTGTACGTACCTTGATAACAGGTTTTGTGTTGTATAAATAATTCAATTAAACGTTATTGTAGTTTAAAATATATATTTTTTACGAAATCGCGTGTCAATTAGTTAGTAGATAGCCAATTACAAAGGAACCTTGGATATAATGGTTTGCAAATTAAGTAGGTAACTTTATCAAAGACATTTCCCTATCTCATGCATTTATTATAAACATTGTCTTCAAATAATCACTATTGTTTATTTTTTCTTCTGTATATTCTGACGCGTCTAGCTGGTACGCTACCTTCTTATATTTTGCCAAAAAAAATCTTCTATTTGTTACTGAGCTTTTCCCTTAATTACGATTTTCGTATATTTTTATAAAAGCTCTATATACACGTAGCAGTGAAAGCAAAGTAGTGTCAACACACTTCATTTTCCGCTTTAAGCCCCTACCTGATGTAGTGACGGAACTCAATGTGAAAATTGTTTATATATAATAATTTCTCCAAGGAATGAACCCAATACCGTCGCGTTTATACACGTCTGTTAAGTTATTGAAACAGGGATTCGGGAGAGCACACAATAACTGAAAGAGAAAGTGGAAAGCTAAGTGTTCTAAGATTGGTTTTACGATACAAATGATGTATTGCGGTTGCGCAGAGCTCTCTGTGCCTCCGCGGTGTCTTTTCCTAGCGTTTCTGAGAACATCTTTGAAAAACTTGTGTGAGCATTGTGCCACATATCATTTAGGTCATTACACTTCCGTCTGTCACTTAACATTTAACTGCTCGGAAAATCATCGCTAGGAAATGTTTCTTATGCAATTTATTTATAAATAATATACAAGAATATAAATAGGTTACGACCTATTGGCTCTCAGAAATTAAGTGATTTATGCAAAAACAAAATGTCATTTGCGAGAAATCAATGCACAGAGATATACATTTTAATCCATATACGGATTTTTATGGCGTTTTTTTAGTGAAACGGTAGGTTTTAGATAATCTCAATTAGTTCATTTACATTTTAAGATAACATTGTGATAATGACTTTAATTTATACTTATAAGATTTGAAGTTATAACATGCATGAAGATAATGACACTAAACATCAATGCAACCTACGTCATGAATAAAGTTATAAAAAAAAATTTTAGTAAAATTAACAAATGCCCTTAAGAATTATGTTATTATTCCAAGTAATTGATCCGATAAAGCTATTTAGTACACGAAAGTCCTTTTTTAATTTATTTATCTAAAAACAAAACCGAAAGTGAGGCCTGTCGTGGCGCAGTGAGATAGCGTCTGACTAGCGATCGGTTGTGGGTTCGACCCCAATGAAGAGAGTGATTATATTCAAAATTGGTGATTATATTTTTACTTCCTCGCTTTGGGAAGACAAAGGGCGACGTTGAGTTCCGCTCCTCAATACACAATGTCTCAAATTTGGTGGAAAGCGAAGTACGGAGTGTCTCGACACTAGGTGCTTTCTGTCTAACGTCTAACCTGTTATGCGGGACAAAAGCGTGAAGCTATAAAAAAAGTACCAAAAGTGCCCTCTAGCACGGTTTTCCAATCCGGTTTACACGTGTATAGAATTCCTTGTATAATCGTCCTTAAATGTACCAGTATGAAGTAACAAGCCTACCTGTTCCTTTAGACGTAGCGATGTTTTGCCCTTTTTGTTAGACTCTTTTAAAATTTGTATGTTACTTGCTAGTCTACTTGGTTTAAATGTAGCTACGCTTTTAATGTGCTCCTTTAAGTTCTACTACGGTAACTCTCGCACGAATGCCATATGAAAACATTTTATCACGAAAGAATGCGCTTATAAGTTTTAAATTATTTCATTTGAAAAAAATTACCTTCATATGCGCTGAGCTGATGCTGTTTTTTTATAATTTTATTTAAAAATATTATGGAACTCATATATGCATATGTGTTTTCTTTTTGCTTATAGTGAATTTTTAAATGTTATCTATTTTTATGAAAACATTATTTAAATAATAGCTATATTATTTTCGCATAGTCTTTCATAATGCAAAGGTAAGCAGGACAATTCTAATTATTTAGAATCGTCTACAGAAGAAACATTGATTTTGATTTTTAAATGTCTTCATTGTCATGAAAGTACAATATGGGTATTTTATTTTTACAATAACATATTTACAATAATAGTACAATTATTCCGTATAGACTAAAAGAACGTCTTTCTAAAACCAAAGCTACTATATAAAAACATATTATACCTTAACTAAGTATTAATATTAATAAGATACATACTGCATGACTTTTACATTGTCAGAGAAGGAAACAAATAAAGTAACGAAATAAATAAATGATTATAATAATAATCTAAAAAAAATAGGGCTAATTAATCTAGTGTTGCATGTATGTATATACATACAAACATACATTCATACAAACATACATAAAAATATATATACATAAACATCAAGTCCATCTCATTGACTAGTTCCTACTAGACATAGTCTGAATGTGTCTCTAATTAATGACAATGTCAGTTTTCTCCGACAATTTAATAATATAATTAGCTATATGTTAGAAAGACAATATTGACGTGTCGTTTGTCTTGACTCTTCTCACCGATTTCGGCCAAGGAGGTCCGCTGGCGGTTATTATGCATTTAAAAACAACCTTCCTCTATATGATCGCAATAAATTCGTTTTGAACTTTTTTATTCTCATACATATTTCTTAAATATGGATATTTAAAGATTATTTACGATACAAAGCATGTCTTTATATCACAGGCGCGTGTTCATTATAAATAATTATAAACAGAGAGAGAAAAAAAGGGTATTTTGATTTGCTTGAACCTAGGTTATCGGCAAGTGGCCGTCACTTGACAGCGAGCACTGAACAGGTTCTTCTATAAAAACGTTCAAAGATAACTGACTATACGATTTCAACAAGTTATTGTTTGGTTTTCAATTCCTTATCTATTAGTGATTTGTCTCGACAATACTCGTAGTTTGTTAGAAGGCATTTACTTATCTTTTGTTTCTTGTTACTTGAAAGAGATTTTTTTAAGCGGCCCGCCTAGCTTTAAGTGCAGTGAAATAAGAAATTAGAAGAGAAAATAAGGGTTCAGATCCATTTCTTATATATAGAACTATCCATAAATTATATTACATGAATTTTATGGCTTTTTCGATCCTTCCCACTCTTTGTCACAGCTGGTCACACTCATGACATTATCTCCATACCTAGTGTGACGTCACATACTTAGCAATTTTACATTTAGAAATTTATAAACTACCTTAAAACAGAAACATTCCAAAATTGGGAACCCTCTCCACCTCTCTCACTCATCCCTCCCCCTTACCGTGAGATATAATTCGTGGATAGCCACTATGCGGTATCCTTATGACGAGAGAACGTATTGTTTCTTTACTCAGACCGACATATGCCAATTAATATAATAAATATAAATATTTATGTTATAATTCGAATGCAAAACTACTGTGCTCCTACAGGCACATAGTGACTGCGCCACCGCGGCAACTTAAACCTGAAACTTATGTTTTAATTATTTAGCTGATACCTCACATACTCTAGAGAGCTTTCCATCTATTTACGTACGCGCTGTGACAAGCTGCATCCTCACTTCAGTATAATGATGTAAACTATTAAAGATAGTTTCAAAGTGCGTCGCGACACGAGCGCGACGTCCGACGGAAGTTCACCTCGTTTCTTATGTATTGAGCTAATACTGTGTTAATTTAAACACTCCAAGTTAGAAGAAAACTGCTAAATCTCTTTTAGAAATATTTAATTGAATATGAATACGAAATTTGGATATGTTCATTTCCGATTGTTTAAGTATGTGTAGTGGTTCTGGGTCAAATGTAACAGTGGTATTATCTTTTAAAAATATGTTGTTTTTTTAATTAAAATATCTTAAATGTATTATCTACAAAGTACTGAGGTTACTCACTTATTTATTTAGAGTGAAGCGTAAAGATGAAAAAAATAAAATAAATATAAGCTATTTTAACCACGATAATTCGCATGTAATTTGGTATTGAATTTTTTTTTAGCTTCACGCTTTTATCCCGCATAGCAGGGTAGACAGAAAGTACCTAGTGTCAAGACACTCTTTACTTCGCTTTCCACCGAATTCGAGACATTGCGTGTTGAGTGGTGGAACTCAACGCCGCATTTTATCTTTTACCAGAGTGAGGAAGTGAAAATAATTTAAATATAATTACTCCCCCGAATGGGGTTCGAACCCACAACCGATCACGTTTACAGTCAGACGCTGTCCCACTGCGCCACGACCGGCCTCATTGAAAAATATATTTTTTGAAAACCCAACGATTTGAATACAAGAATAAACACACAATGTAAAATTATATTAATTAGTGTAATATAGTTTACGAGGTCTGTGGGACGTTTAGACGCAACCGCAACATCCGCGTAATGCATATTGTTTGTTCTCGTTTGTTCTCACCGCGAGGCGACACGCTGCATGTAGAAAACTTTTATTCAATAACTTGACCAGATGTCATATCCGTTCCCCACTTTCCATACAAGTTGATACATGTCTACATTGAGCGTAAGATGGCGGCAATTAAAACTATATTTTATTAAGTTTTTTATACAAACATATCTAGAACCTACAACTAATGTGTGCCAGTCGACCATGCCCCCACTGCGCCAACTGCGATACTATCAGTTACATAACAATAAAGACAATATTTCTCATACATACTTGAATATCTATAAATTTATTAACACGCTACACCACACTGATGCACTGCAAAAACCTTTTACTTTCAATCAATTAAATCGCCAGGAATAAAGTACCGTAAAAAGCAATGCAGAAAGAAGTGAATTATATAGTAATGAAATATTTATACGTATGATATTAATAAAAATATATTTTATTATACAATATAAATAATATCATTATAAATGTGAAAGTTTTCGCTAAAATATTTGTATAAAAATAACCATCAAATATACAAATCATTGTGATTAAATATGTACATATGTATTCTTTGCTTGTAGATAAGTATATTGAATGATTTTCTTCTCATAGTAAATTACATATTAATAACTTTAAGCTCGTTTAAAATTACAATATATCTGTTTTAGTACAAAAGATTTCCGTAAGCAGATTTGTAAATGACCTGAACGAGAGAAGGGTTTGCTTTCACTGGCAAATTATTTAACAGTTTACAGGTTAAATAAGATTTTATAATTAAATTGATTGAACTGATAGACATTACACAGTACCTGTTAACTTAACACGTACATTATGTAGCTCCACAACGTCTTCACTTAAAGCCTACGCACGCCCACTCCTTCAGCTCTATCTATGGTGACATCCTTTACAAAGAAAAAACAAATAGAACCAAATATAACTCGTATTGCAATGAAGCAAAGAATAATTTGATAGTCAATAAAAAGCTTTAATCTATATGGCGTGAGATGAATGGCGTGTCCAAATAGTTTATTGTGTAATTTCGAAATGCAGTGTACGAGTCCGTGTTGTCAGTATTGTAAGTAATAGCATTCAGTGTTAGTATGAAACGCGACCTGTTGAGCAAGCTATCAATGACACACGCTGAAATTTAGAAATTTTTAATGAACCTCGAGTAATTGGATACAATGCACACATTTCGATATTATATTCCCACAGATTGTTTGAAGGCTGAAAGATACTTTTATTAAATATAGCACTTTTTCCATTATAATTGTTAACTCTACAAATCTTCTGCAATTTCAACGTTTGTTGAATGAAGAAACTTGTTACTGTCCTATATTTTACCAGATAATATATTGGAAATATAAGCATACGTTCTAGCACGATACATATAGTGTGTACACCTCTATTACGTTCTTCCTTAGTGCAACAGTACAGTAGACACTGCAACGGATAATATTTTATCAGTTTTTATTTGTTTAATATTGAACTTTAAAAACAAAGTAGGTCATTGTTAATATCATATATAAAACACACTACCTTATAAGAAAAACAGTCTTTTAGCTTCTCGCTTTTATACGAGGGTATGCAGGAAGTAGCTAGTGTCAAGACACTTCGTACTCCGCTTACGTCAAGTGGTGAAGCTCAACGTCGCGCTTTGTCTTACTGAAACTAGGAAATGAAAATCATTACACCGAGTGGGAATCCAACCCACAACCGATCACGTTTACAGTCAGATGCTGTTCCACTACGCAAAACCGGCCTCTAACTTTGTTATAAATTTTGAAATATATCACTTACCCTCACAACTGGCAAACGTAAACTAGTCCGTCTCGTCCGTCGTCTTCAGAAACAACTACGTCATTAACCAATTGTTATTTCTTTACAATTGTCCATCTTGTTGGCTTTCCTTCATACAAAGTAATTAAATAGTTAGTCGGTAAGAACAAAATGCGTTATTATCAGATTACCTTTACGAGTATCTATTTATACATCGCGATGTAACGTCGCCTTAACCAGTGGTTGTTTATTGCAATTGGATTAAAAGATTTAGATCATTTGTGTAATGACCTAGATATTTACATTTCTTACTTTCTCGATGTTTGTGTGTAGTTTGTATTACAGATTGAATTCCACGCATTAAGCATTAATCGATGTTTATAATATTAAAATAATAAGGTAAATGTACAAGGAATGTCGTTTTCCAATGCGTTGGTCGTACCAGAGCGAGTGAGTGAAAATAATTTTAAATATAATCATTCCTCCGAGTGGGAAATGAACTCACAACCGATCACGCTTACAGTCAGGCGCTGTCCCACTGCGCCACGACCGGCCTCAAGTTTTAGTGTTAATAGTTTTAGTTTTTAATGTTATCATTAATTA
This sequence comes from Dryadula phaetusa, assembly GCA_032432895.1. Lineage (NCBI taxonomy): Eukaryota > Metazoa > Arthropoda > Insecta > Lepidoptera > Nymphalidae > Dryadula > Dryadula phaetusa. Next base: position 10,022,422 of record JAOYRS010000080.1, on the reverse strand, counting down.
AAAATGTTCATATAATAAAAAATCGCTTCTTATAATTAATCTCAGAAAGCTGCACAGTGTCGCGGGAGCAATGCCCCTGCAAATGCAGTCAGTAAACACCTAGCTAGTAATGAGTGCGCGTACTGTACTACGATCTATTTGCGCGACGCATCTGATGCAGGTAGAAAAACTAAATGAATTACATTATTTGGATCAACTTTCATATGTGTAACTGGCTTGTTGGATTATTGCAGTAGCTGAACCGGTGATAGGGGGTTCAGAGACGAACCCAGAGATGAATGTGTGTGTAATGACCATCAGTATTATTTTTTTATTTACGAATTTGTTGTATATACTACTAGCTATCGCCAGCGACTCGTGTCGTTTGTATAATATTGAGGACATAAAATATTATTACATTACTTAAATATTATATATATATCGTCGTCGTCGTCAGCTAATCGCAGTTCACTGCTGGACATAGGCCTCCCCAAGTTTGCGCCAAACATCCCGGTCCTCCGCAACCCTCATCCAGCCCGCTCCGGCAAACTTGCGTATGTCGTCAGTCCAGCGGGCCAGAGGGCGTCCTACACTACGTTTGCCAAGACGCGGTCTCCACTCCAGGACTCGTCTGCTCCAACGGCCATCGGTCCTGCGACAGACGTGACCGGCCCATTGCCACTTCAGCTTACTGATTTTGCGAGCTACGTCGGTTACTTTAGTTCTCTCACGGATAACCTCATTCCTGATTTTATCCTTGAGAGAGACCCCGAGCATAGCTCGCTCCATAGCTCGCTGAGCGACTTTAAATCTGTGGACCAGCCAAACTGTCAGTGTCTCGGCTGCGTATGTCATTACAGGTAGGACACATTGCTCGAAGACCTTCGTCTTTAGGCTTTGCGGAATTGTTGACGTAAGGACTCGACGGAGCTTGCCAAAGGCCGCCCAACCCAACTGAATCCCCCTATCCGCTTCCTTCTCGAAGTTGTATTGTCTGGCCTAGGTAGATGTAGTCCTGTACAACTTCAAGAAGAACGCCTTCGACCCGCACTGGTCTCGGCATGATGTTTCTGTTTCTGTCTGAACATAACTTTTGTTTTGTCCAAGTTCATACCAAGACCAACACGTCTGGAGGACCCATTTAGGTCGTTCAGCATTTGATTTAGCTCTTCCAGTGTCTCTGCAAAGATGACTATATCGTCGGCAAGACGAAGATGAGAGATATACTCTCCATTGACGTTGACGCCTCGTCCAATCCAATCCAGGGTTTTAAAGACGTCCTCCATCGCGTTGGTGAACAGTTTCTGGGATATCACGTCCCCCTGTCACACTGTCTCACTCCCACTGTCTCATCCCACGATGGAGCCGAATAGGTCTTGTCCGCTGATCTTGGATTTGGACGGTCATCGTCGCAGCGTTGTAGAGACATCTCATCACCTCGATATATCGCCAGTCGATTTGACATCTCTGCAGGGACTCCAAAACAGCCCAGGTTTGGATGGCGTCGAAGGCTTTCTCATAGTCCACAAATGCCATACACAGCGGCTGATTATACTCCTCGATCTTCTGTATAATCTGCCGAACAGTATATATGTGGTCTATGGTGCTGTAGCCTTTTTGAAACCCGGCTTGCTCCGGAGGTTGGTACTCGTCGTGCTTGATGGCGAGACGATTCGTGACGACTCTTGAAAACAACTTGTAAACGTGGCTCAGGAGTGTAATCGGCCTGTAGTTCTTTAGGAGGGTTTTATCACCCTTCTTGAAGAACAAGACGACCACACCCCTGGACCACGCTTCTGGCGTCATGCCTTGGCGGATGACGGCATTAAAGAGTTCCGCTAAGGCCTTTTGGATCGGTAGTCCACCAGCCTTTAGAAGCTCAGTGGTAATGCCATCATCACCCCGGGGCTTCCCATTCCTGAGCTGTATAAGAGCCGCACTAATCTCGCTTACGTCAACGTCCGGAATGTCTTCCGAGTAATGGCGCGTCAGTGGTGCACGTGGATCTTTAGTGTCCTGAGCTATAGGCTTGTGTGTGCGCGATGAGTAGAGCAGCCCATAGAACTTCTCAACCTCATTCTGGATCTGGGGTCATATGTGATTTTACCCATCTACATATGATATCGTGGTCCACATGTGATTTCACCCATCCACATATGACATTATCGTCCACATGTGATTTCACCCATCCACATATGACATTATCGTCTACATGTGATTTCACCCATCGACATATGACATTATGGTCCACATGTGATTTCACCCATCCACATATGACATTATCGTCCACATGTGATTTCACCCATCCATATATGACATTATGGTCCACATGAGATTTCACCCATCCACATATGACATTATGGTCCACATGTGATTTCACCCATCCACATATGATTTCATGGTCCACATGTGATTTTATCCATCCACATATGACATTATAGTCCACATGTGATTTTACCCATCCACATATGACATTATGGTCAACATGTGATTTTACCTATCCACACATGAAATTATGGTCTACATGTCATTTTACCCATCCACATATGACATTATGGTCCACATGTGATTTTACCCATCCACATATGACATGGTCCACATGTGATTTTACCCATCCACACATGAAATTATGGTCTACATGTCATTTTACCCATCCACATATGACATTATGGTCCACATGTGATTTTACCCATCCACATATGACATTATGGTCCACATGTGATTTTACCCATCCACATATGACATTATGGTCTATATGTGACTTTACCGATCCACATATGATATTATAATCCACATGTGATTTTTCCCATCTACATATGACATTATGGTCCACATATGATTTCACCCATCCACATGAGATTTCACCCATCCACATATGACATTATGGTCTACATGTGATTTTACTCATCCACATATGACATTATGGTCCACATGTGACTTCATCCATCCACATATGACATTATGGTCCACATGTGATTTTACCCATCCACATATGACATTATGGTCCACATGTGATTTTACCCATCTACATATGACATTATCGTCCACATATGATTTCACCCATCCACATATGATTTCATGGTCCACATGTGATTTCACTCGTCACATATGACATCATGGGTCACATACGATTTCATTCATCAACATATGACATTTTGGTCCACCTGTGATTTTACTCATCCACATATGACATCATGGTCTACATGTGATTTCACCCATTGACATATGATATCATGGTCCACATCTTATTTCATTCATCCACGTATGACGTTACGGTCCACATTTGATTTTATTCGTCCACATATGAAATCGTGGTCCACATGTGATTTCACCCATTCACAATATGACGTAATGGTCGACATATGATTTATCTACCTACGACATCAAGATCCACAAGATCCACATGAGAACCACCATACAACATTTAAAACTTCTAATACTTATAGATTCTGAGATTTCGTGATACGTGAGTTAATAAGCAATTGCTTTTCATATATACATATCAGATGTAAATCATTGTACAATCATTATAGTATTGAAATTGGCTAGTTGGAGATGGAACCGCTGTAATTGTGAGTTCATTCTGATCATATGAATACATTATTAAAATTAATTAAATTAAGCGACTAAGATTTTATATAAATAAATCTTATATGTTTAATCGTGACAAAGAATACAGTATTAAGAAACACTGTTTGTAATGATAACCGAATGTAAATCTAATTAACTTAATTACTGTTATTACCAGCATATTTATATTCAGGAAGCACGGATCTTCTGTCCTTGTTTTTTTTGTTTATCACAAGAAATAAAGAATGCAATGTAAGCTTATTTAATAATTAATATAATATCGAAATAGTTATTTATTATTCAATATAATACGAGTATACATATTACATACGTCTGTAACGAGTAGGGTACTAGTTGGACGGGTCGGGCGTGCGCGTGCGCAGCGACCGGTTAGGCGCAGGGTCGCGCACCGTGAAATCAATGACAATGCTTTATTTTATTGATATTCACATTGTATGGCACTTAAAAAAACGTTTTATGGAATATGAACATTATTACGCCTCATACTAATTTCGTAAGTTTTGTATTGATATTTTTTTATAAAATATTTTAAACAATTAATTTGACACATTTATTCTGATCGTTTTTTAGTAGTATATTTTAATAGATAGCTTTTTTAATAAATAATTAAATCTATAAAAGTGAGGTTTATAAAGTGCAAAGACAAACGGAACATAATAGAATATAGCTTTTAGTTTTAGTAAGTCCATTACAACCTTATTTTCTTTTTTTATATCTATGTATGAAATAATTTTTTCAAATTCGACTAAAATAAATCGCATTGTATTGTTATCTCTTACATATCCAATGACATGACAACCCTATTTCATAAAGTTTGGCAAAGTTTTCAAATCTAACTGTGTAAGGCTGTTACATTTCAGTACTTTAAGTATTACGGCGAGATAAGTGAATTTGATTATTTGTATGTATCGCCTATATGACGCTTGCGCCTGTTCTGTATCGAGTACATAAGTAGTGATATATAATTTATAAGTAACATTGTTTTTCCTTTTCATATTTTAAATAATTTAAAATGATTTGTTATAGCTAATATATTGATAGGGCTAATAAATAAAATTTCTAAAGGATTTTGTGTTAATCAAGTCGCATTTGGCACTCGTATGTCCATAACTTTAGTTACCGTACCTATTCACCTTCGTGGATATCTAATATTAGATCTATAGAATAAATAAAAAGTTCTCAGTCAACTTTTTAACAAAATTAGTGCGAGTTTGAAACAAATTTCAGAGTGAAATGTTGTTTTCTATAGATAAACTTTCTTAACTACGTAAAAATTTCAAACAATATTTATTTTTCCAATAAGTCAGTCGCAGCTCGCGGCGCGGAGACGGACGTGGGACAAATATTGATATTTTCGTCTCCACTTCCTGCAACGCGGCGCTGTGAGGGCCGGTGTGCGGCCACTGGAGGAGTGACAGGCTTACCAAAATAGAAACACTAAAGACAATCGATTCTTTCATACTTGCTCTATTTATGACTTATTTAAACTGCATCAATGCTTAAACAATGATATAGTTGGCCTTTATGTATACAACGAGATAGAATGGGCCAAAATTTTCATTATTGTTTATTTGTACAATGACAAAGATGCTCACAATTTAATAGAAATTAATTTATAAGTGTATTGCATTATAAGTTCATCAAGTTATCAGCTAAAATAAAACAAATGGGTATTTGTACTGATTTATAGTGGTCCAACTAAACTCTTTAGGGCTCGTGCACGAGAACTTTACGATCATATATATTTCCTTATACATATTGAACACTAAAGGACCCTACTTTAGTACCCTCGGGAAACCCGCATCCCACTTATTGTGCTCGAGCTTTGACGCTAATTACCTATTGTTCCGTCATGATCGCATCCATGACACGCTGACTGACATTTTTGTATACATCCATACTTTGCTATATATATTTTACTCAAATATATAAATATTCTAATACTCAAATATGTATATATATAAATATACAATATTAGTTTTCTGTGTAAAATAAAATTAATAACTTTAAAATATCAGTCAGATTTAATAAAAATATATGAAAAGAATATTCATAAAAAATAATATAAGTATTTACGAAAATATATTTGTATATCTAGTAGTATACTATATATAGTATATAGTATAATATTTGAAGGTTTGTTTTCTATTTAGAAGAAATAAAAAAAATCGTTGCTATGATACCGCCTTACCTGGTTGTCGTTGCTGAAGACGGGTAAAATAAAAAAGTTATTAAAACATAACCCCATAATTTGCATGTTACGCGTGTACTTTGTACAGGGTTATTGAATACACCCCTTCGCACTGAACAGCGAGTTTTAGGCGCGAGTGGAGTGCTCTGAATGTTTCGCATTGTGCAGTCGAGAGGGCGAGACGCGAGCGCGACCCGCCTCGCCTTACACACCGTACTGCCTCGCTCCGCGAACAATACCATGCAATAATTTCTTCTTTGTCTTTGATGTATAAATTCTTGACTTCTGTTTAAGCTTTTTCACGTATCTATCTAAATTAAAGAATATTTATATTATAAAATATGCCTTTTTAAAATAAGTAATGATACCTAATTATAATCTTAAGTGTTTTCTAAAATATACAAAATTTAATGAAGTTTTGAATATAAAAAACGCACTTTTCAATCCAATAAAAATGGTGAAATACTTTGTTCCTTATTATTGTTATGGTCTATTTTGGTAATTTACAAAATTGAAAGCCCCCTTAAGATATACATACTAAAAGATCAGATTACAAAAGCAGAGAAAATGTTATGTTAAGACACTTTATTATCCACTTTTCGACCTATTGTGCCATTGGTATGTTGAATAGCGGATCTTAACACTGTGTTCTGGTCAAAAACGAGATTAATGAAATGAAAATAATTTTAAAATTAATTACTCTCCCAAACAGGAATCGAAATCACCACCATTGCGTCTAAAACCATATACTTTGAACTGCGCCAATATACTTACTTGTTATCCAAATCCAAATATAATTCACGATATACTTTGACCTTCTTATCAAGTTAAGACTAACCTTTGATCTCATCGTATTACTAGCTTAGAGTAGTTAAAAATATTTGTTTGAACAGATTGTATTCTATATATATTCAATTGTAAATTTAAATGCGACGTCAATATGTTCATAGATAAAGTAGAACAACAAATGTTTGTATTAGTTATGTTACTTAAGATACCTATGCCGTGGCTAATTGGTCATAAATACGCAGTTAACACGCTAAAAGTAAAAGTACGATTAAAAACTATAAAGAGTATATTATAATATAAACTTTATCTTGGTGTAGGTTAATATTTCACGGCGTTAAGTTGCGCTATTCTGTACATTATGCGTTTACAGCGAGAAGAAAGAAAAGAAGCATAGAGTTATCAAATATATATTTCTTTATTATTGTTAAAGCAAAACGGTTTTGATTGAATGTAGGGTTTTTTGTTTAGTATTTGGCTTTAATCAATTAGTTACATAAGTTAATTACTTGCCTTACAATTTAGATGATTGCATTAAGAATGAGTTCTTATTACGTAAAGTTTTCAGAGAAGGGTCTTCTTCTGTTCGGTCTCATACACGAATTCTGAGGAAAATCCATGACGAAATATTATAAGAAATATGTTTTGTACAAGTGTTCAATATGTTTTTCTCTTGAAGGTTGACGCACGAGGCATCAGGCTTAATATATGGAGAAATAAATTTCATTTTTATTATATCGATGCTTATTTTAACTTATGTCAAGTGCAAACCTGCCACTTGTTTAAACAGAATGAGCGCTGAATAATATTTTTCTTTCAAAGTTAGCACATATTGAAGTATCTGCTGAAAATCTGTATCAAAATATAAAAGATGCATGTTGAAGCGCGCTTTAAACACGTCTGTACTCCTTTTACACTAAGGAAATCATTTCGAAGTACAGGATAATATAGGAAGAAATGATTGATTCGTTATTGGCATTGAGTCATTATATTATTTTTTTCCAAGATTATTTAAATAATATATGTATAGCAACAAGTAAAATAGTGACTTCTTATTTGTTCTACGAGTATATGCAAGGACATAGTTATATAATGTAACAGAACAAAACACAAAATCGCTACAATTAACTGCTAGATACGGTTCTAGATTTCCTGCAATTGATTCGCAAGTAATTAGAATAACTGGTTTAAAGTTTTGCGGATTTCGTCAATTCGATACAATTACAGCGCATTATGCCACGTATACCTGCTTGTTATCTGACTCCAAAGAATAATTTAACATTTGTACCGGCGAACTTCACAAATGTTAGTTTCTTGATTTTTTGTTTAATATTCCTTTATAATATTTTCTATAGACAATTAATATGTCTTGATTTTTTATTTAATATTCCTTTATAATATTTTCCATAGACAATTAATATTTCTGATTTTTTAATTGTTAAAAGATATTCTGTTGTTATACGGAACTCTTGCAAGTAAGTAGCAGGTAAGTGAGAAAATAACTAGAGTGTAGGAAAGCGGAACCCGACGCCGCGCTTTGTCTTACAAGACTAATAAATAAATAAAAATATAAACACATTTCTAAATGATTCCTTAGATTCCATTAATTATTTAAGAAGGTTTAAAGCTTTCAACTTTTGATGCAAAACGAGTTTTCTTGTAACGCTTGTCCGGACTTGTTAATTTAAAACAAATTAAGGACCATTTGTATTACTGACATGAAGCATGCCGTCTTGACACTTTCATTATAAGGGATAAATTATTTAGTTTCAGGTTATTATGTTTAAGATTCTTGTATTTTTAATAAATTTTTTCCTTACGTACAAATGAAATTATTAGCAAAAGACATACATTACATTAAAAGACATATTAGCAAAAGACAGATATTCTGTTACATAACACGCCCGCCTTAAAAGAGCAACAGTGTATGAAAGCTTAATAAACAAACTTCTTTTTGAGGTTAATTTTAAGTGCTTTATGGATAAACGGGAAGTGTGGCGCGTAAAAGTCGTAGTTATCAATCATCTTGCGAGATGGAGGCAGATCAAAGATCAAAAGCTTTTTATGTGCGGTTGGTTGGATATTCGTCTCGTGGAGCGACGAGCTTCGTGAAATCAGCTCTTGGGAGGTCTGCGGTGGTAGCTCTATATTCATTATTTGCGTATATTGCCTACACGTTTGTTTGCCTTTCATCGTATTTATATATGATGTATTGTATTTAAACGTCACAACTTAAAAGTTCAAAACCATATTCGCTCCTTTACTCTGTCTTTACAGAATAAGCATAGAGATTCAAATAAGAAGCCGTATGATATCATGAGATGGTATCTGTAGTGGCTAGATGATATTTTTAAATATGTTGAAAATAGTGATCAAAGCTTAGTTTATTGCTATCTGATAAAGGTCATCAATGTCTTTTTATACTATAATCGAATGAGACGAATTATCTAGATTGCATGGAACAAATAACGATTTATGAAATTTGGCTCCCTATTAAACATGTGGCGTTTAAAGCTTCTCTAAGGCGCATTGCAGATGCGGACAGACGACGAGGGAGGTGGTCTGCTCGTGTTCTGGCGGTACACAGACACGTGCCTACAGACAATGGTCTAGACAATATCAATATTAAGCTAATAGCAAAGCAAAGGTAGCGGAAGCGTTTCTATTTCGACGCTAACAATAGACGTGAGAGAGCTTTTATTTTAGACTTACGAAAAATTGTTTATTGATTTATTTTATTTTAGCTTAACGCTTTTATCCCGCATAGTAGAAAGAAAGTACCTACTGCCACTGTACTCCGCTTTCAGAGGAATTCGAGACATTGCGTGTTGAGTAGTGAGACTCAACGTCGCGCTTTTGTCTTAGTAATTTAAAATGACAACTTTTATCAATGATTATATTTTAAATGTAGCATTTAGTTCTATTTATCAACTAATATTTTTTTCATTGTTATATATTTACTACGGTAAAACTTACACGGATAAGTAAATTGAATATCAAGTATTGATGGTTGATTGCATTTTTGTAAGTCCCAATCAGACAGAGGAATTCGTTTTATATTCACGCATATATATATGTTAACATAGTGGAATCAGCGTTACAACCAAAAGATGACATTATAACTTGATTTGTTAAAAATTTAACACTTAATGTTTTGTTAAAATAGTTTTTTATATAATTTTTTCTTATCTTAGAAGGCTTTTAGAACTCATATAATAATATCGTAGACAGATAAATAAGAAGTATATACGAAAAGGAACTTGATAATAATATTTCCTTTTACCATCTAATTATTAAGAACGCACGTCTAGACGGCTGCAATAAGATGAAGCGTCTTCGCTGGAGGGAGCTTATGCTCAGTTAGGTATTCTAATATACATCTATATCATTCCAGAAATTGTAACTTTTAGTAAATTGAGCTCGACCACTCAACACGTATTGTCTCGAATTCGGTGGAAAGTGAAGTACGGAGTGTCTTGACACTAGTACTTTCTGCCTACCCTGCTATGCGGGATAAAAGCGTGAAGTTAAAAAAAGATATTATATTATATGCAATTTTAGTTTATTTTGTTTAAACACGTTGAAGCATATGACTGATTTAGTGTAATTTTAATAAATGTTGATGTTTTTGTTATAAAGATTTAAATGTACTGTTAGATTTATTAGTTTAAGTAGGATAGAATAATAAAGACACAAACAAAATACACATAAAAATCACAAAAATTGATATGCAAGACGTAGTTTGGAAAGTGTTCTTTGCATTTGCCATGGAGTGACAACTGCAATTTTACGCTTTATTCTGCATATTCAGTAACAATCTAGTGTCAAAATATTCTACTGCTTTTCGAGGGATCGAACCCACAATCAAGCATGTTTACAGTCAGACCCTGTCACGATGGCCTCAAAAAGCCAAAAGGCTCTCATTGCTTAAATTAATTAAATCAAAATTAACATATCCGAATCGAAATAAGCAATAAAAATTCGTATTACAAAATTAGCAAAATTATACCACGTGTCAAAACAGAATTATCACCTGATTTCAAGACACTGTTGCAAATATCTGCATATCACGCATAATATAATCGCTTTAGCTTCGCTGATTTGCAGTTTAAGTGGATTTTTCAAGAGTTTATAATCGATGATTTGGCAAATTATTTTTAAATAAAAATAAATATGTTGAATAAAATATACTGTTATTGTAAGAATGTTATTCAGCTATTTTAAAATACAAATAAATAGATGTAAGTTTTTTCGCACAGCAGGGTAACAGTATCTAACTAGAGAGAACAAAATGTCAAAACACTCTAGTGATTGCTTTCCGCCCGAAGTCGAGATATTGCGTGTTGAGAGGTGAACTCTATGCCGCGCTTAGTCTTATCAGAGCGGAGGAATGAAAACACATTTTGAAAAATAATCATTTCCCGGAATGGGAATCGTACCCACAATTTGTCACATTTACAGTAAGACTTTATCGTTTGATCGTTTTTTTAGATGGTCCTTTATGTCGATATAATATTTTAAAAAATGACATCTTAAAACTTTCCGGTCAAATCTTCCACAATAATTTTCAGCCAGCATCTCGAATGCCCGCATTGCGTCAAATAGCTGAGTACAACTAATTCAAAATCACTGTAGTAAAGTTTAATTAATTGCCTGCATTCTCCATAGTGCGTACTGCATATACATTGAGCGCTGCATAGAGCGTGCCGCGAGAACACGGCGGCGCTGCCGATATAAATACACTGTCAACGGAACATTAATTATGCATTTAGTGAATTAAATTATCGGTACATACGAAGTGAAAATAAATTTGCGTGGAAATCGCTAATTACATTAAATTATTTTTAACGTAAATATACGAGGTATTTCCCGTAAGTATTTAAATAGCGTACAAATGATTGAAAAAAGTGTCTTTTAGTATCCGTTATCCGTATTGTTACTGATAGACTGCTATGTACGTTTACTGTAAAGAAATCGAAACATTGATTCTAAAATTATTATTCTAAATAAACATTTTAAAAATAATTTTATTCTATTGAACATATATTATCAAGAATATTAAAGAGTAAAACACAACTTATTATTTTTAACAATTAAAAATTAATAATTTATAAGCTAACCGGTTATTTCTTATGAAAGTTAAAAATATAATAAAATCTACTAAAATTTATTGAAAACTTCATAGTATCGAGATATTTATAGAAAAAGTACTGGAAATTAACCTTAGTGAAGTGTGCACATCCTTGAGCAGGTGAACCGTAGAGCTTGCGGAATTCAAACAAAAATTCTAGTCATTTATAGACACGTCGTCTCGTTCGTACGTTGATGTCATTCCCTTAATAGAATCGTATTTCAGGACAACATTTCATAGAAATTCAATTCCTAATGGCGTTATAATGAGCGTCGGAGGTGAAACGAGCTAAAATAGTGGTCTAAAGATAGTACCGCGGCAGCGCGGGGAGGCAGCGGGCTACCGATGGTGTACGAGCTCCTGCTAGCCGTTACGTGTACACGAAATAAGTGAAGTGATAAATTATGAAAAGGCGATGACGCTTTTATTACAAATGTATGTGTGTAACTAACTCAAAAGCACTTTGTTTAGCTTTTATAGAACTGAGGAGTTATGAGAATGAGCTCAGGTTGTGTGCGGCATATGTACCATTTTATCTTATTTTTTGGAAAAAAAATTCTAAAAGTAATTTTAGAAAACATAATGTTTATACATATACTGAGTTAACGTGCAATACAAAAGAATAAACGCGGAGAGAATAAAAATTGAATTTATAACATGTGTTTCGAGAAAAACCTCCTAATGGTTATCATCTTTTTCTTAATTTAGTTACTTACTTTTAATATAGTTTGCGTTGGCGACTGCGTCAAGGAAACTTAGAATCTGATGATTCATCTCGCGAACAATTGTCGTATGATAGCGATATTAACGAATACAAATTGCAACGAAAGTACACTGTGTCTTCATTTCTGCAACCGCAAACAGCCTCAATTGACTTTGACGGACTAATTAATGACATGTTAACTAAGTGTGAAAAATGGCTTATTATAATACCAATATTCAAAATATTTTGCGTTTGTCTGGTATAGCCGCCACGCGTAGCAAGCGCGTTACCAACCGTAGTAGATTAAAGATATCAGTATCAGACGATTCTGCCTACGTCTTATTTGCTTTACTTCCTTAGACCTCTTTATCGACTCTCATGGAGCGATTGGGAGCTCTAGTCTAGGACGGAATATATTCGGTAAAAGTTTGAATAGTTTCAACGCTTAAAGCTTGCAAGTTTAAGCTTCGATTTCGATGGAAAAACGTTAAATCTAGAACTTAACGGGTAAATCTATCTATGGGTGGAAAATGAAGAGTTGAGTCACTTCGTTCTGTCTGACCCAAAAACATGAAAGGTGTGTTGCCACTTCGCAGGACTTTTGTTTGGCAGATTTAACATTAGTCTTGACAGATCAGGGTTTGTACCTAATTTCTTTTTTAAAATAATATTAGGTCTAAATTTATTTATTGAAAAATGTAAATATTTTCTTGTTTGTAATATAGACATATTTATAACGGTATACGAATGTAATTGACTAAATAAAGAATGAGTAGTGAACGACAAGTCAATTTATTTGTAGTCCCATCTCTAGTTTTATTGGCCACGTGAGGGTCTCAATTACTGTAACTGCTAGTGATGTGAGTTAATGCTGACAGATTTGTTTGTGTTGCACCGCTGCGCCGCGCCGGAGTGCAGCGGCATAAAATAGTATTTTAGTAACCGATGTTTACTGTTCTTGGACTAATTGTGGTATGGTTTTGGTTATAATATAAACTAACAAAAATAGGACAATTTAAAAACCTCATTTTTATGCGATAGATAAAAAACAGGGATACTTGCCTGACAAGTTTAAATGATATTAAATTCACTTTGTAATGTACTAGAAATAACGTTTCTTCTCTGCTTTTATGGAAAGACGAAGAGCAGAGGAATTCAATCTTAAATCATTTGATTCTTTTTAACTCGCCTTTGATATGTCCATCTTTACTTGAAATATAGTTACAGAAAACCGTATAAAAGTCCAAATAAATATTTTGCAGTTGATAGCAATATTGATCGACGATAAAACATATATTTTTTATTACTAACCACGTGACAATAATGTTACTTCATTAAAGCTTCTTGAATTCTTTGTTAAACATTCAATGAAATGTTTACTATACACTAAATACGCGGTGGAAAACACCTAATGAGTGACTCATAAGCGTAACGTGAAAGCTCTCGAGTACCATGTTCCTTATAAGGCACTTAACCGGATGAAGTTAAGATGTTACGAACACTTTTAGTTCGTTATTTTAACATCTAAAGTCTATTTCTTATTTAGATCGAAATAGTGATTTTATACTATTTAATCTTGCATAGCAGAGCAAACAGGTGGTACCTAGTGTCAAGACATGCCGTACACGGCTTTCTGCCGAAAATTCGAGACATTGGTTGTATAGCGGAACTCAACGCCGCGCTTTGTGTTGCAAGAACGAGAAAATGAAAATAATATTAATATAATCATTCCCCCGAGTAGGAATCGTGCCCAAAACCGATCGCGTTTACAGTCAGACGCACTACTGCAGTCATTCCCACTGCACCATGACCGGTTTTAAGTCATATTATTTTGCCATATGTTTAATATATAAATCAACAATATATGAACATACACATTTTTTTTTAGTAATTAATATATATTTGGATAAAATTACGTCAGTTCGCAGATAAACGGTACGTATGTTTACGGCATTTAGTTTCTATGTACCCTGCCTGGAGTCCGGTGGAGGAATGAATCATGACAACTATAACTTCTCAAGTTACTGTAGAGTGTCTACGTAGTTCGTCGTGGAGCGAGGCGGCGCGGCGCTCGCTTACTTAGACGAACTTGAGCGTGGGAACACTCAGGGCGCTAAGTGGTTTATGCTGTGATTTCATAAGTAAATACAAACTTTTGACTTTTTATACATTGTTTCAAGTATATCTTATTTTTGTTTTGTGGGTTTAGATATTATTTTTTTACTATTTAATGTTATTGGAGCGTTTTGATACTGGACGCGATGGACTCCTATACAATACCTGAAATAATTGATTTATTAGTTAATGTCAGTTACATTTTTCTCAATCTGGTTAGACGAAAAGATTCTTGAGGCATGCAGCGAAGAATGACTGATCTCAGGCTCTTAACTTCTTCCGTAAATTGAGGGAAAATATAATATGAGTATTAAATAAGATTTTCTTATTGTTGAAAGTTAACTTACTAAGTTAATTAAAATAAAAATATTCTTTATTTAAATAGGTTGTTTACAAGTACTTGTGAATCATAAATCAACACAAGTGTCAGTTTTGTCAGTTCTACAAGAAGCTACTGCTGCTACATATACCTTTTTATAGTCAAATTCTGCTGTTGACAATAGTATTGCGTAAAACGAGCTGTGTTCTAGTTTTAAAAGTAACACTTAGCGAAAAAACTGCACATTTGGAGTTAAATTATGATTTTTAATGTTATAATGACATTTTCACACGTTTATTCGTGCTTGTTTGTTATTTTAAGTGTAAAAAACTTGTGGAATTTTGTGAGTGAGATTTGAAACATGGTATTTTTTAAGTTTTGTTCAATTCATAAACGAACTATATGTATATATATATATATATATATATATATGTATGTATATATATATATATATATATATATATATATATATATACATATATGTATATATAGCTGTAAAGTGAGATCAGGATATCTTCGTGTGGTCCTAAGAAGTGTTTAACTCATGTGATCAGGCAGCAGGTGATCATTAGCAACCTACCGCGGCAAGGGTGATGGCAACACAATGCAGTACTCAAGTGCAATTATACAATAACTTAGCTAATTGTCAGTTTGTGACACCTGTCATATAATATGATGGATTTATTATATAAGCTATAAAAATATATAATATACTTTTATACGTAATTTATTACTTTTTAAATGATTTTCCGACATTTTTATCTTGTGTGTGTATCTAGATTACTTGTATTATTTAATCTGTTGTGTGTAATATATATCACAAAAGTCACGCTCTATCCCGCAGCAGGATGCTAGAGACAATCTAGTGTCAAGACAATCCGTTGACTATTATACCGCCGAAAACCGAGATATTGACCGGTGAATTCAACGAAACTCAAACATTATCCTTTCGGAACAGGGAAATGTCAATAATTTATATAATTACCCCGAGTGAGAATCGTAGCCACAACCGATCGCGTTAGATATTATTCGACTGCGCCACGACGGACTTTACATACCTTAATGGTTTTTATTATATCTACAAATAGAGTAACCCAACACTTGCGAATATAATCAGGATTTTGTTTTACATCTGCCTCTCTTGACCGCGGTACCTGCGGTTAGTTAGTTGAATTTATCTAAACTGTATTTAAACCATATTGATTTAAAATTGTCTAATACAACATTCTAATACATCCTAAATATCTAAAATACTTCATTTTAATGCCATTTTCAACATAAATATTGTTGTAATTCACACAGCCCTATAAGATATCAGTCGCGTCGTAAATATCAATTTATTTAAGGCACTTTCACACGATTCTAAGTGTTATTGATTGTTATGGCACTTTGAGTTGGGACAACTCGATCAAATGTTGGTTCTCGATTTAGTTTTTTTAATAAAATTATTACTATACCTTGCTTGTTATATATATAAAAAACTTATTATACAATACATTAAATCACTTCTTAAATTACACGTGCTAAGAAATTCTTAAATTCTTTACTAAATTGAATTTGTGAAAATTTTCCTTTATCAAGAACCTAAAATCTAAACCGCTTTACAGCGGTTTACATCAATAACAAAGAACTATCTGGTATTTGCTTATAATTTTATAATTCAAATAATACACGTCGTAACATTATTATTTTTTATTTTTCTGAACTAATTTAATCTGTGGTGCTAATTATTTATACTACTTTAATCATTTTCTTATTCGTCGCTTATTTTTCGTTTATTCGTCTAACTGCTTGGTCCAACGGTTGGCAGTCTGTATTTGGGGTGACTTGCGCGCTGCAGTGTCTCCCCTCCCGCTCTGGCGCGTAGAAAGTGAGAAGGGGTGAGAGGGAGGGTTGACCGCGAATTGATTCATGTGCTGCGGATGCTGGGTCGGTGTAAAGCAATAAGTTATGCTTGTTGACAGTGTAATTTCTTCCTTTCCTTTTTAAATTATTTTTATATAATATAACGTTTTCTAAAAAATCTTTTTCATAAAAAATCTTTAATATAGTAAAGAATTTGTGTATGAAAAAGATTTTTTAAGTCATATTATAAAGTATAATTAAATATTTAAATGCTTATGAAAAATACAATTATAAATAAACAAGCATGTGATATTATTACTAATGAATATCTTTAGTGGTGCAGTGGGACAGCCTCTCACTGTAAAAGTGATCGGGTATGGGTTCGATTCACACTCGGGGGAATGATTATATTTAAATTGTATTAAGTTCCTCGTTCTTGTAAACCAAAGCGCTGCGTTGAGTTCTTTAAAATTCGGCGGAAAGTAGAGAACGGAATGTCTTGACTCTATTTACTTCCTATCTACCCTGCCATGCGGGATAAAAGCGTGAAGCTAAAAAAACATTAACATTTAAAATTTCATATTAAATTATAGAAAACACAACATCTACACGACAAACTTTAAAATATTATTTGTCTAAGTATATTAATAAAGTATAATTTAAACTAGATAAAATTGGAAACTCATACAGAAGTAGAGTTTCCCTGAACTTGACCTTCGCTAGTGTGATGTTGCATGGCGCCATCCACTTTCCCGCGGTGCGCTACTCTTAGCGCGTCTCGTGTCTCGTGTCGTAGCCCGTAGTACACGGCGCGACGTCGACGCAGTACTTTGCCTCCTTCCTACCACATTTTAAATTACTTATCTCGTTATTTACTATTTACTTACAGTGCCTTTATGACTAAAACCGTCAATTATTTGTATTAAAATAGAAAAAATGTAAAATTTTCGTTACCAATGTTCGTCAACGTGATTGAGAAGTGCTCAGTAAAATATTTAAATGATGTATTAATTGAATTATGTTTTACAATAATTTAGCTTTATCTAAGTGGTATTTTATGGATTTTTTTATGGGAAACGCAGTTGGAATTGATAGGGTAAGGTTAGAAAAGGTTATCAGCCCTGCGTTGTCATGGTAACGCATGGAATGAACGTAAGGGGTCGTAATTTACAATATGGGTTTGAAATGGAAATAATACACAGGATTAATCAATTATGAAAATTAAAAAGCATTCCACTATAATTTTAATGAATTTAATATTACCTTTTTTAATAATTAAGGATAAGGAAATAAATATAAATAAATAAATAATAATTAAGGATAAGGAAATATCTGCACATACATTTAGGTTCTCTTTTCTAAGTTTTCTAGGATTTAAATTTCTAACGTTAACTTACCAATGAGTGCGGAACTCCAGTAGATCGTTAATCATACATATTATTAACAAAAACAGATGCAGTTGAGTGTAGTTTTAAGTTTAGCTAGTGACGAGTCGACATATTGTTGAGTGTATTTACGACCGACGATATGATGTATAAGGTAAGATAATTTGTAATATATTACAGAGTTTTTTTTATAGGCTACTATATTTGAATTTATATGTTTCTTTATTTTATTTATTTTTATGTGACTGAAAGTATAGAAGAACCTTATTATACCAGTATGTTTTTATATAAACGCATCTATCTTCCTCTAAATCCGAATTCGTAGGGCATATTTACACTGCCTCACATTTTCTCATATTTACCGACTTTGCATTCTAGGTTGCGTATAAAAGGCACTTTGCCCAATCGATATATTACAATTATATAAACCCATTATTTAAAATGTGTTATTATCTTTTCTTTTTTAATCATATTTTTATTATTAATGTAAAAAAATCTTATTTAAATAAGCATATCCGGTTCAACCAAATACACATGTGTATATTTTGAATGACTGTTTCCGGTGACATATTTTCTAGTACAATAATGTTGAGAGTTTCAAGAGTCGTAGTGATATAGCGCCGCCGATATAGCGTCACTACTTACATGTTCCACGCCAATTACATTTTATTTAAAACAATTCAATTATGTCCGCTTCGTGTTTCTTTACGTAAGGATTTCACTTCAAATATTTGGCGGATGCGAGTCGGTTTCAAGACAACGAAAGAAGAATTAAGTTTTTAACGATTTAGCGATTATAGGAAAGCTGGTAGGATTCTGATAGTACACGATGGGTGAGCATTGTTTTCCCAATTATAGATTTATTTGTAAATATTTTCGTTTCTTTCGAATGAAAAACAACATACTAAGTTAAAAATATAACTAAAATGTTTTTGCCTATTTATGTAAATGTTTACATAAATTTTCATCTATAATAAAATTTCAATCTATTTATTAACTCATGTATTTTTTAGTTGAAAATAGATCTTAGAAAAGCCGACATATCGAACGCAACAGTAACAGTAGTCGGTGGTAACAAGTTCACGTCTACCTGGGATCATGGTTTTTTTTTAAATAATATTTTATGGAAATAGTTTCATTTTATGATCTATTTTTAAAGTGTTATTCCACACTTAGGACGAAGACATTTTTATACGTTTTTTAAAAAAAATCATTTAAAATGTGTAAAAACATACAAGCCAAAAGATTTTTTTTACTTTTTCGAAAATGTCATAATGTGTGAAGATATTGTCATCTAGACTATCTTGCATAAGGCATACAACAAGTATCAGTCGCATTTACATACGTCAAACTAGAGTGGAGTAACAAACACGGCGATAACGTATTGTTTTAAGATAAGCGTTCCATTTGAGACTCTGTTAATGGAAAACTGATTTTCTCCGCCAACTGATAACGCGTTATCACAGTATGTTACGTCTTAACCGCCTACCTTGTTAACTATTATAAAGCGTTCTTTTTTATTGTATTATATGTAATTTTAAAAATATTTTTTGTGCTTATCAAGAATGTTGCATATTGAGACGTCAAAATAGACATGCGAAATATTCGCATATGTAAAGTGTGTAACTTTTATAAAATATATTAATATTGTATATTTAATAAATATATCAACGTTTTTTTTCTTAGAACAATATAAATGTGAACTTGATAGAGCGGTCATTGTTACGTTTCTCTTAATGACGCGAGTGACCAAGGTCGTTTATGTTGACTGTCCGAGCACGAACTGGAAGCCGACGCCGCATACAACTGTACACGTAGGTGTTGTACGCGTGTGTAATTGCAGTAACCGTTTGACAGATTTATTGTTGTATTTACTAAAACAATTTTAGCTATGACTACCATTACTGAGGGTCATGTATCACTGTTCATATGTATAGGTTTTAAGTAAACGAAGTGTCAAGTTTCATTTTATATATTTTATTAATATATAGTTTATGAATATTGAAGTTGAGTTGGCTATTGAGACAGCGTCCGATGATAAACGCAATGGTTAGTAAATTATTTTCAATTTGTTTATATGGTAAAATGAAGCGCTGCTTTGAGTTCCGCCACTTTACAAGCAACGTCTCGATTTCATGCGGACACTGGAAAACGCAGTTTCTTGAATCTTAACAGTTTAAGACTCTGACCAATCTACGAATACTTGAAAAAGAAACTTTTTTTTTTAACTTTCAGTTCAATTATAGCTTTTGCTTTGGACTAGCCTTAAACGTTCCTGTTCAAGTTAGAAATTCGAAGTAACTAAATACAACAGTTTGGTCTGCCTACACTAGAAACTGTTAGAAAGAAGAACCGAACAAAATCAGTTCGAATCTCTTGCCATCTGTACCCTGTCAAGTTAGCTTGATCTTTTTGAAAGACGGGCTAGTCATATTAAAATCTTTGGATCTGCCTTTTCTTTAGGGACCTTTGTGTTACATGTATTTTTTAATGTTTTTACAACTTTTAAATTATTAAATTCGTCATAAAATTCGTCAAAAATATCAAGCTAACTGGTACAGGGTATAATGATAATATATTATAATAATATATTATACGTATAAAGTTAAAGTCAATACAAATTTATAATTTATACATACATATATTATATTTGATCATCACATTGTGTTACGTAAGAACAATACAAAGTGCCCTATTTCCGAGTACGCTTACTTGCGAACTTGTATTAAATTATAATTATTTTTATTTACTTTCACGCATCTTGATCACTTAAAGAACGTTATATTAAAGTTGATTACTCACTTAATAATAAATTAAATTATATAATTTTATTTTTAAAGAATATTCATTTTCATTGCACACCACTTGCTTTGAACTTCTTTAAAGGGTTCGAAATAGTACATTAGAAGTATTACTTTTTTTTCAGCTTCACGCTTTATTCCCGTATAGCAGGGCATACAAGAAGTACCTATAGTGTCAGGACACTCCATACTCTGATATCCGCCACATTAGAGACATTGCGTGTTGATTGGTAAAACTCAATGCCGCGCTTCGTTTTACTAGAAAATTAACATATTTTAAATATAATCATTCTTCCGAGGGAGATATTTAATTTTATTACTCTATATATTTAATTTTTCTTTGCATACTTGCATAGTAAGGTAGCCAAAGAAAACCTACCACACTCAACATCCGATCCAAAACCAGCGCTTACAGTCAAACGCCACCAATTGCGCCACTTAAAATCACAAAAATACAAGATTTTATAATGATGTGTTTTAATGAATACTACAAAGTGCAACGACATGATCATAAGAGCCATCAGTGGCATGTGAAAGCAGCACGACGCCAAACTGCTCACGGTGGCGCACGCGCATTCATTAATGCCTTATAAGGAAATAATTAATTACTTTTCCAGTTGTTTACTCTTTTTCTAAATTAAATTTGTATTGTAAATATGATTTTGAAGTTATATCTACGTAAATACAAAAATAACAATTCTTTATACAAATAGCGGAAATGAGAGCGTAAGATGAAAGTTACACAATTGAATACAAAAATGCTATTACCCAAGAATGTTGTATAATATTTATTATAATAATTTACATTTTAAATATGTAACGAAATTTGACACCATCAAGGCATAGCAGGATAGTATAGTAAGTTGTAGGGGACTGCAAGTGGACTTATCTTGTGAGACAAAACAAAAAGTCGGGTTCCTGCTCTGTTTTCCAAATTGGAAGGAAGTTGGAAGAGTAAACGGAACGTATACGCCACTTTCCATTTACTTTCTATCTTTCTGCCTACTCTAATATGTTTTTTTTTCTTTACCCTTTTTCCTGCATAGCAGGGTAGACAGAAAGTCTACCTAGTGTCAAGACACTCCATACTACACTGTCCGCCAAATTCGAAACATTGCAGATTGAGTGGCGAAACTTAACGCCACTTATCTTACTAGAGCGGGCCAATTTATCTTACTAGAGCGGGAAAGTGAAAAAAATTTAAATATAAATAATGTAAATATAAATAAAATAATAAATATCACTTCCCCGAGTGGGAATCGAACCCAGAACCGATCGTGTTTACAGTCAGACGCTGTCTCATTGACCGGCCTGATATAATACGAAATAGGTATTTAAGATTTGGATTAGTGCTACAAATAATTCGTATCCCCGACCCTCACAGCACTTTTATAAACGCTATAAAGGTTCTATCAAAAAGTAAATAATTCAATTCCGCCCACAGTGACCATGTCGCTAATCATTGCGTACACATTTATTGGTATTTAAACGACATTGAATACAGATTATTGAAGGGATAAAACATGCAAGGATAGTTATTACGAAGTAATTTAGTTGCAAGTTCGATTGTGATCATAATAAGAGTTTCAATTTTATCTTTATATATTTCCCATATATTATGAAGTGGAAAGAAGAGAGAATGGATTATTTTACAATTGCTGCATTGTTTACCTACTTATACAGATATTTAAAATATTTAAATTATACTGGACTTTAGCAAACACATACATATGTATGTATGTAGATTAAATACTTGAAGCGTTTGGACGTACGGCACAGTGACACGATGTAAAGTGTTAAGACTTAAGATGTGGATCCATGGATGGTGCTAGGATCCTTTCCTTTCGTACGTATTTTTAATGTAGTTAATAAAGTAAAACGCACAGTTACCGCTCAAGCACTCTTGAGATACCTCACGCGCGTTGTTCCGCACAACGGAACGCCACACTAAGCGAAGTGGAAATTTCACTCATTGTGAATTAGTTAACACTTTTGATTTCGACCTTTGTCTGTTCATACTTTGGTATAGCGGTGCCATGATATAACACTTTTAATTATAATTAAAATTATAATAACAGAATATCTGAAAATACCTAAGTTATGTATGTCATACATACGCTCTACTTATTTGTGTTTTCTAATATTTATTAAAAATGTTGTTAATAAAAGATATTTATGAGAATTTGCATATGTGCGTGCACTAGGTGATCCTTAATAATAACTGTAAGAGTCAAAGTGTAACTAATTCCCGTAAATTGCACTATATATATTAACAAACTGTTTACATTTGACTAATATAGCAGCGGAGCAGCTTCTGATTGTAAACAATCAGTTGCGGGTTCAATTTTCTATTGGGGGAATGTTTATGGTAATATATTTTATATTTCTCCACTCTGGTACAATAAAACCAGGCGTCCAGTTCCGTCATTTAACACTCAATCTCTGAAATTAGGATGGAAGTCTTGACTATTTCCTGACATAATGAAAATATGACAAAAAATATCTAAATTTACATGTAAGATGATTTCTTGCACGGCGGCCAAGGAAATAGGCTTTACTTAGTATGGCTGACGGTTCACATATCACTCTGAGAAATATTTATATTTAAATAAAATATATATTTCTGATTTCTGAGGCCGGTCGTGGTGCCGTGGGACAGGGTTTGACTGTAAACGCGATCGGTTGTGAGTTCGATCCCCACTCGGGGGAAAGATTACATTTAAAATTACTTTCACTTTCTCGCTCTGATATCTGGTATATCTCGATGAAAAGCGAAGTATATCTATGGTGTATCTTGACACTAGGTACTTTCTGCGTGAAGCTAAAAAAAGAACAATAATAATAATAATATATTTATCTAATAAGACAAGCGCTAGGTTGTATCTGTTCGTGATTGTCCAGATATAGGGTCAGATAAAAAACAATATACACACGTAAGTCTCTAACTATGCAGTTCTAAGAGTCGTGGAATGTCACTGTGTGGAGTCACGGCTTGCGAAGGAAAGTGTTGACCTTGCGTTAAATTGATAAAGATCGTGATAATGGCCGCGTTTAATAATTGAAACGTCAGACTGGCACTTACCACTTACCAAGCGCTTTATGTTATAATCGTGACAAATCATATAGATTAGTTATATTGTTCACAATACGAAATTTATTTACAACTTGTGATTTTTGACTTCGCTTATTGATTTCAATTTCCAAATTTAATGGTATTTCATTAAATAAACGTTATTTACTATTAAAATATTTTGTTTTGACTATGAATGGCTTATCAAGTCAGTTTATGCAAGTCCTGATGTAATGTTTATGTCTCGATTTAAAAGGTTAAACTTACAATAATATAATATGGTCTATACTAAAACTTTCGTATAGTTCTAGTTATATTAGAAAATACAGTATCTTGATATGATTTAATGAAATGCTTTTAACATAAATATATATCACACAATAAGCAGAAGATGAAAGAAAACAGTTATTTTGAACTATCATATATATATATATATATATATATATATATATATATATATATATATATATGATAGTTCAAAATAACTGTTATCTTTCATCTTATTTGTTGCTTATTGTGTAGAAGAAGTTTAAAAGTAATTCACTTTCACTGTATTCAATCAGGTCAGTCGTGGTGCAGTGGGTCTGAGTCCGACTGTAAACGCGATCGGTTGCGGGTTCGATCCCTATTTTCACTTTCTCGCTCTGGTAAACAAAGTATGGGGTTTAGTCTCACCACTCAACATGCAATGTATCAAATTCAGTGGAAAGCGAAGTACGGAGTGTCTTGACACTAGGTGCTTTCTGTCCACCCTGCTATGCGGGATAACAGCGCGAAGCTATATCTAAATAATAAATAAAATATTGATTCATAGAATCTTCAACGATTGTTAGGCTACACTAGCTAGGTATGTTGTCAAACACTGTTATTTGTCGATAATGGCCTGAAAACATCCTGTTAAAAACAATTTAACGAAAAACTTTTTAATTTTTAAACTAACTTTATTTTACCTTACTTGTACACAAAAAATGTATAAGAGCAGGCAAACCCTAAAGTCATAAAGCCTTATGTTATGTTGGAAAAATCACGAATAATAGGAACAATGTAGCTTATCCGTTTAATGTGGTGTCCTCACCGGCGATCAATGTAATTAATGCTGTCGACCCACTGACACTGTTCCTTTTTGTTACATTTGTTATCTAATACTTAACTAATTTTACATTTCATATCGCTGACGTTGTTCTATTAACATAGTTATGGCTACTTACTATGGCTACTAAAATAAATATTACTACAGTATAATACATGCCTAATAACCGTAATGTAATGTATTATAATTTACACACATATTTACTATTTTTAAAGTGTTATTCCACACTTAGGATTAGAAAACATTTTTTTTAAAAAACGTATAAAAAAATGATTTACACACACACATATATATATATATATATATATATATATATATATATATATATATTTAATAATTCGCTATTCTCGCTTTCCAGAAACTGTAGACCTTAAAGTTATTACGTTTTCTGTTTTCCGAAAATTACAGACAATGTCTGGATGCCGAACAGAAAGCAAATAACTGAGTGTCTTGACACCAGGTTGTCTCATGCTACCCTGCTAAGCGGGATGAAGTATAAAGCTGAAAATATACAGAATTTAGAGCAGAAACACATTTTACTTCAGAAGAATTTTGATCGGAAAAACCTTTTTAAGCTCAATATAACTATAATTTACGATTATATTTCCGTTTTCCACTTCCGAATTCGAGACATTGCGTATTGAGTGGTGGAACTCAACGCCGCTCTTTGTCTTTACCAGAGCGGGGAATTGAAAATAATTTAAATATAATCACCGCCCCTAGTGAGGATCGAACCCACCACCGATCGCGTTTGCAGACTGACACTGCGCCACGACCGGCCTAGTACGGAGTGTCTTGACACTAGGTACTTTCTGTCTACCCTGCTATGCGGCATTAAAGCGTGAAACTAAAAAAAATCGTTTGCGTCAAGCGTGTCATGACTGGTGTGAACTGTAAAGTACCAATGTAGTGTATTAAATGAACGGAAGTGACAAATGATCTTAGAAACACTAGAATCTCGTCTCGTTCAACAACACTGTACCGCGCACTTCTTGTAACATCGGACAATTGCTATTTGCGTAAACATCCACGCCGCCGCGAGCCGCGAGCCGCGAGCCGCCTGTCTGTCATCTTTCCAAGTACCGTCTAGATACATAGTTATGTAAACTTGCACAACGCATTTGCTCTACTAGCTCGGTTTGTTTGTTAAATACTTGTTTGTTGAACAATTGACTTAGACTTTACTTAATATATATTGTTATAGTTTTGTTAGTATTGTAGCAGGGTAGACAGAAAGTACCTAAGTGTTGGATGGTGGAACTCAACGCCGATCTTTGTCTTTATCAGAGCGAGGAAGTGAAAATAACTTAAATATTATCACTCCCCCAAGTGGGGGAGTGATTATTTGACTTGGATGAATATAAGATAGTTTCTAGATTCCAAATTAAATTTCAATAATTCATACCTTTATAGCTACGAATTCTTTATAGAATTACATTATATTAGAAGACTTTGGGAAACACCATTTACGCAAACCCCTCGTAACAATGAACAGTGGGACTCATCAGTATACCGATACTACACACTGAAGCCCAGAGAAAAACTTTTCCACCCGCCTATGACGTCGCAGGGTTAGAGAGTGAAGTGAGTCTGCTGCTGCTGCATTTGATAAATAATTATTTCTTCCTATCATCCTTCATAGGCGCCTACCTTCACAAAATATCGCATTAAAAAAGTACCTTGGTTTAGAATGGAGTAATAGCATAAAGTTGCGCCTGCGCATAGTACACACACACACCTATCTGACACTTAGTCTAGGATAATTTATATAAATGTTTGTTTACAATGCTAATGGCGATCGCAAAAAATGTCTACATGAAACCTACTTACTCTGATATGAATAAAACATAATAAGTATTTACACTTGCAGTTTTATTGCACTTCTAACTCCTTTTAAAGATTAATCGATTTATATATAGGACATCAGTATACTAGAATTTAATTAGATTAACTGTATCTGGAGATGGCATATTTATTAGTATATTTTGATCGGATTTTCTATATATACATTTTGTTTAATTTTTTATAAGTGGACGTTTTACGTTCCGTATTTAAGACAGTTTGTATTTGAAATTGATAATTGAATCTTTCCTATTTAATAATTAAATTTTACTGTATATGGGCAAGGTTCTAAACCTGATTTTATAAAAAACTTGGCTTACAAATGACAAAAGAATTTATTCTTATTCCTGAGATGTATATGAGAGATTCCTGAGATGAAATATTAACTTTTAAAATTTGACTTAGTAGATTTTGTATACGTTGTCGTTTTAACTATCATTAGCATTTATATATATTAGCAATGCAATCTACTTACTCCAAAGAGTGTCGCCTTAATAGACTTTATAAATGAAAAAATACTGAGTTTTTTGTTTACACATATTAAATAGAACTATTTTAAACAGTTATAATTTTTGGTACATTTGGTTTGGTGATTGACAAAAGGCACCGAAAAAAAAGTAACTTTCTCTTGACAATTTGGCAAGGAATATCTTAAAATCCCCAATCGTGCGTCCGCTGACTTACCGGCGATTACATAAACGCGTACACCGTGAAATTAATGTTTACATTTAAATTTCTATTTCCTCTTCATCTTTATCTAAATGTTTAACAAGATTGGTTTCGCGATCATTTTACGCTTGTGTTGACTTAAGTCTTATTTGGGGTTGATTATTTTGGTAGAGATTATACAAAATTTTTGGCAGACGTCAAAAGCAATATTAAAATCAAAAGATTCTTTATTCAAATAGGCTGTTTACAAGCACTTTCGAATGTCAGTATTGTCAGTTCTACAGGAAGCTACCACCGGCTCGGAAGGCAGTTCTGCCGAGAAGAGCCGGCGGGAAACTCAACAGTTGCTCTTTTCAAAAGTTTTACAATTAGTTATGGCAATATTTAGCTTTCTGATTGAGCGTCTACTATGAATCGCGTCAATCAGTAGAATATTGATTGATATTTTATAAATTCTGAAAAAGAGAGAGAGAGAGAATTCTATAAATAGCAATTAAATTAATTAATATATGAAATGTCACACGACAATTAGATACGACAATATGACAATAGTGTTTTCTAGGACATTTGTTTGAAACGGCTCTTTATATTCATCACACCAATTTCTTTGTGTAGCGCCGCTTCACCCTCATCATGTTAAGGGTTGAACACATTTATATATACATATATATATATATATATATATATATATATATATATATATATATATATATATACATTATATGTATATATAAATTGATTTAATATTTTGTAAACTCATCTCATAGAAGAGAACTCATGGAATAAGGAAAATTTAAATGGGAAATTTCAATAAATATAATAAAATCTTTGTGGCGTAATTGTCGCCTTGGCTCTACGGGGTAAGCGTCTATAAGCACCATTGGTCAACCGTCCGATTTGAACTTAGTGGAATAATCATATTTAAGTTTGGCGTTTTTGTAAAATAAAGCACGGCGAGTTCCGTTACTCCTCAGGAGTGAACTTTTGAATTCAGGTGGGAAGTGGGAATTGGAGTGTATTGATTAGGACCTCTGCTATGCAAGATATAGCGTGTAGCTAAATAATATCTATGCATAATTTTGTAACATACATATATCTTAAATTACTCCGCCATTAGCCAAGAATCTGTCACAAATGAAATATAATGTGTGAAACAAGTTGTTTAAAGTAAATATTTGCGACATGTGCATGTATGTATGTACGTACTCGGAGGTACCAACTCTGTAATTTGTTCAGTAGCGACCAACATCGATACCTAATGATCGGAACCCGCTGCAATTACGCCGACACCGCGTCGCTTGCATTTAAACACTGGTTACAATATAATTGCTTGCGGAATACTAATTTTACTTACATTGTACGAAATTGGTGCGGATTTTTTGCCAATATTTTTTAGGCTTTTGAGGGATATTTCTAAAAAGGTATTTCTATCAAAGTGCAAGGAAAAGTTTTTCTTTGTATATATATATATATATATATATATATATATATATATATATATATATATATATATATATATATATAGAAAAACTTTTCCTATAATACGTATGAATTATTATTATATTGAACGAGTGAAATGTTGATATTGCGATGCGATCTGCACCTATTCCGAGTAGTTTGACCCGATCAGACCAGGCTTGATGTCGCAGTGATTATATGATCCGTACAGCTTTCTCCTTGCTTTTCCTGTATCATCGCCATATATAGGTTTTTGCGGACGGCTCATTTTTAGCTACATTAGATAACTTACGTTAGTAACACTAATATATAAAAAGTATGTAGTAATGTCAAGACACCGTACTTCGCTTTCCACCGCAGTCGAGACATGGCGTGTGGGACTCAACGCCACGCTTTGTCTTATCAGAGCAAAAAAGTGAAAATAAATTATATATAATCACTCCCCCGAATGGGAATCGAAACCAAGACAGATGCTGCGCCATTACCAGCCTCAAATTAATGGTGTTGATAGTCAAAAAATATTTATAATAAGATAAAGACTACGTAGTATAAAAATGACCATGTAGATAGAAGACTATGTAATTTACAAATAAATTGCAAAAATAATAGGAATATTTTTAAATCTCTTCTTTTTGGATTGAGGTTGTCCTGCTACGTTCAAACTTTTATATGTTTCTAGATATTTCTGTGATACGTTAAATTAAACAAGTAGTAACGTTAACTTCCTCTAAATGTAAAACTTATACATATTTATTATTTATTTATTTATGTATCAAATCTTTAATAGTTGCAAAATGTGTTATTTAAATCATTAAATTTAATAAATTTAGAACAATTTTGCGTTGCTAATATATACATTGAACGTGTATATATTAGCAACTAACTACTCTAAGGAATAATGTTAGAAGAAATAACATAGAGCATGTTTCATTCAAAAATCAACACACATACAATTTATACTAAAAGCTTCGATGCAAATGCAAATATTAAGCTTTTAAGAGCTTTATTTAAATATTTATTATTCAAATTACCATGCAGAAATATCTTCGTTGTGTCCTATTGAATAATTCACTTTGCCCGGTCACTGTTCTCTATACTCGCGCCTCATGGTAGCCTACGGGGGGTCATTCCCAATGTCATATGGTAAGCAGTTTTCACTCTCGTCATATTTATGATGGGTGACCTCTTAATGAGCTACTATTTTAAATATACATATTTACATATAATTGTATACATTGTGAGCATTGAAACTTATTTTAAATTTAAATTCTTGAGATATTAACAATTTTGCTTTAGAATTACTTGGTTATTTATTTAATATTGTTTCGCAACTACATTTTTTGTTTCCGCTTACGCTTATTTTATCTTTTTGTTGCAGTTTTATGTTGATTGGAAAATGCTTCGTATACTTTGACTATTGGTAAGTAAGACCCTATATAAAACAAAGAATCCTAGGTCCTAAGATTAAAGTCTTTTTAGGATTATACTTAGGACGGTGTACAGTTTCTTGTATATAATATTTTAAAGGTTGTTTTATTACGCTTTGCTGGCTGTTTTCAGTGGACCCTTATGACCCTTATAGGTTACTTGGAAGAAATCAGACGTGAGGGGTTTAGTTTTCTATACAATGACTACTGGACTTTACGGAACTCTATTTTGCAATCTGTTTAAAAGAAGTAGAACATTTTGATAAGTCCTTTTCTTCTTCGTTTATCGAACCCACCACCATGGTGTTCGATACCAACTGAATCATAATGGCACTATTATTTAAATATTGTAATACTTATAATGAGATTAGGTTTATTATTCATAGTAGACACGCTTATGATCTCACCACCGGGAGGCCTACTGGCATCGTTTTTGTTACACGTGATGTGCTCACAAAGTGGTGCCGCACCATATAGTGAAAATGCCTAATTAATTAAAACATTGCCGTCGCGCAGGGCCTTTATGTAGACACGTAAAAGGACGTAATGATTCTGAGTTCAATTCTCACATTGGGGGAATTTATAATAATTTTAAACGAATATTTATAACATCCTTAGAAGCATACTTAAAATAAGAAGCACATTTGCCTAAAATACGATTATTACAAGTACATACAAAAAACCTAATTTTCAATCACAAGAAACTTAGTCGGAATTACCAAATTGCTCAGTCATTTTTTTACTGTCCTTAAAACAGACTAACGTATTCAGGTAACTTGAAAACAAAGTATATAAAACAATTATTTAATGCACTTTTTTGCTCATATTTGAAGTTTATATTACGGAAATACTTTGGAAAATGCTAATGAAATTCCCTTCCAAGCACTTCAGCGGGAAAAAACAGAATGTTTGCTCGCAAAATATGAAAAATATTTTAACTCGTGTCAATTTACACAAAAGTGTAAAACATGTGGTACAGTGCGTAATATTTTTTAATGTTTTTTTTAGCTGCACACTTTGACAGAGAGTGCCTAGTGTCACTCAGTACTCCGCTTTTCGCCGAATTCCAAACATTGCGTGTTGAGTTACGGACACTCAACACAGCACTTTGTCTTGCCAGAGCGGGGGAATCAGAATAATTTTAAATATAATCACTGTACCGAGTGGGAATCAAACCTACAACCGATCGCGCTTACAGTTGCACACTGTTCCACTGCGCCACGTGTGTACTTTTAATGTGCTGTTGTAAAAATATAGGCTTTTGTGAACCTTTTTTCTCTATTACATTTAATTATGCCAAGCTTTATCCATCTCCAAATTTTTTTATAAGACTGTAGGACTTAGTTATTATTCTTAAGAACTAATATAAACATATATACTCTTTCTTCTATGTTTTTACTTAATAATATATTTTCAAGGATCCAGTGTTTTTCTATTATTACGCATACATAATATATTATTGAATTACAATATTTAATAATCAATATTGTATTGCGTTATGCTTTGTTATTCAGTCTGCAATATTTCCAAGTGGATATAAATTGAATAGATTAAAATATCACTGTGGTCACTGTGTGTACGTTACATATGATGCATTCTTAAACATTAATTATAAATCACTATATAAATAATATTTTGTTCTACAACTTTACTAAGTTAATAGAATAGATTACAATTAATTGAGCAAACAACTTCTACTCGGTGACAGATCTAGGTGACGGCTAATTCGATGCTAAAACCTAATTAAGAGTGACCTAGCGGTGCATATTGCAGACACTGCACTGTCCGTCACGCGTCAACAATAAATTCTTACGCAATTTATTTATAATTACACTTTTACGCGCATTTTCTTCTCGTTTCGATGCACCACTTGGAGGAATGATTAGAATTTAATTATTTTGATTTCGCCGCTCTGGTACTGCAACATGTGTTATTTAGCGTTATTAAGTTGTTTTTTCTAGAATTCCATGACAAGTAGAAATTAGATTTTAATGTCGCAAGATTCTTAAGATTCTTTCTGTTGTGAAGTCTATCCCTTCTATGCGGGAAACACCAAAAATATTGTATAATTATAATACAATAATACAATAAAACCATCAAATGTTTGGGCACGCATATCATGAATAGTTTTAATGCATAAAAGGTTTGTTTTTATATAACCAAGTACATAATATGACAGTAAAGAAAGGTGTGGTCTTAAGGCGAGGGTGTAAGGTTCGAATCCGCAATATTTTTGCCAAATCGCTTTCTAGACGTGCACTGAATAATGAGTTATCGGATAATCTGGTCGCTGCAATGGTCTCGATGCCATTTTTGGATCGCGAACTACTTGATATATAGGGTTGGCAAAAAATATTTAAGAGGTATTTTGTTTTTTCATTTGACACTTTCTGATCTTTCAAAATAAATCTATATAATTTATTAGTCTAATTTTTAAACGTATGTGTATAAGGAAATTTTATGCTTATGAGAAGTTATAATATTCCTTATTCGACCATTGTGTCGGGCAATTTTTTAATGGGATATCTCTCCTCGTTACAATTACCGGGGTTGATACGTGAAGCCGTGAAGCCGGCTACGGTGTTTCATTTTATTTTTTATTTCCACTCTTTCGAAAAATATTTTAACTATACTAATGAATGTTAAAATTAGCTATATTTTGAGTAAAATGAATATTTTTATAGTTAGACAGAAATATCTAGTGTCCAGACACTCTGTACTACGTCTTCCCCTGAATTTGGGACATAGCGTGTTGAGTGGCGGAACTCAACGCAGCGATTTTTCGTATCAGAACGACAAAATGAAAGTAATTTAAATATCATCAATCGATTCCTACTGGCGGGAACCGATCACGTTTACAGTCAGACGCTGTCCCACTGCGCCACGACCAGCCTCATACTATAATTTCTTTCTTAACTAATTAGCATTACCAACCAAAGTCACCATTTCCGTTATACGTTATAACACAAATATCAGCTGCCATTTTTAATATTCATGTGTCAACCCTACAGATACAGGTCTTAAAGATCGTTGTACTTTATATGAGCTCATTAGAATTATACTCATTTGACTTTTGATAAGCGACTTACTTCACCTGCTTCTACTATTGCACACTATAATAGTGTACCGTTAGGTTTTTCATTTCATTGCAAGATCAGGTTATAGCTCAGTTGACGTGACGTGACACTCACTAGTACACGTTTGAGGTTCAAATCTTATTCTGGAGAATTTTTTGTTTCTTGACAAAAGTGTTCTTAGTAAAGTGTTTTAAGGTTATTACAATAATGTGATAGTCGTATCGGAAATTTGTACTTCTAATATATAAGAATAATATTTCTAAAAGAAATTATTTGAAATATGCGATGAACAAAAGCTAAGCTTTTGTTCATCGCATATTTATACTATTGAATACATTTATACTACATTTATACTACATAATACATACTATTGAATAAAGTACTTCTAAATTACATTTACTATATCTGTGTATCCTAAACTTAATAATATCTTTGATTTTCGCGATTTTTACAAATTTTAAATGAACCTTTTTTAAACCGATTAATCGCGTATTCGAAAATACATTTTGCATACGACATACATGTCTGTCTACCTGCCTGTGACCACGGACGTGAAGTGTTCGAAACGTATTTCCAAAAATATATTTACGAATACCGAAATTTATGCGATTAATCCGTTTAAAATGGTTTCATTTAAAATGATCCTAAACTTATTTTATTAATCAATACCGAGCAAGAAAGAAGAGCTAAGAAAGTCACACTATTAAGTTAATTGCTTCATTAACGCCGTGAATCAAGCCATTGTCTTTTATTACTAAATAATTAGTCATCGTTGAGCTTGAACAATAAAATCGCAAACTCTATCAGACTACATTAAACAATGGAAACACGCGGCACTGGTCCACATACCCACCTCCTATATGAATGTTTGTTTGGCAGATGGTACATGTAAATAGTGAGATACTAAAATTAACTAAAATTTTGTATATTATTACGACTATTTGTCATTTAAATATTTAAATGTAATCTGTGAGTGAAGTAATTTTAAAATAATATGTATAATGGATTGTATTAAGCGAAATCTTTGAAATATACTTTTAATATCTTTAAATCTAATTTGAAATTTTTAAGTAAATGTTTTCAATCTTTATATATATTTATTTAATTTTTACTGCGCTATGATTCCCGTAAATATAATCGCGAGTTACTGAAAAGATCATACGATTTACAAAACATATATTTTTCAAAGATTATAATTTTAATTTCATATAATTTCATTCGGGCATTATAATCATTACATAATTACACGTTACAATATTTAATTATTTACAATTTTTTGTTAGTTATAAAATATTAAGAAGAAATGTCTAACGAAAGACGTTCACGTCTAATGAGGAATTTCCCGAAGGTAGTTAAATAATATTTAAGTATTATTATCATTAAGTACGAGTCCAGTGATTGTAACCATTACTTCTATTTCAATTATATACTCTTACATTACAATTTCTTCACAAATATAATGACGTAGATATATATAATAACTTGCTCATATAATCATTAGAGCGGCGTCTCGACATACACCTGTCAGATATTGTTGTTATCCATACAGTCGAGACGAATCCGTAGTGACCCATAATGTCTTATGGTCGGCAGATGGAGAGTGACGCAACGTTCCGCTTTCCGCTACCTAATTTAATTGCGGCTCACTTTCACACTGCGCACGCGCACGCGCTCGCGCTCACTGTTGATTGCCTTTATACCTTGTTTATATGCAAATTATATTTAACTACGGTGTTCTCACTTCCGAATAGGAAGGATTGAGGGGTTTTTGAGAATAAATGGCTAATAAAATTTGCATAATACAGATAGATGTTAAATGTATGAAATATTCTATATTTTAGCTGTTTTTGTGTTTTAGTATTATGCCAGAGTGGTAGTTGTCTGACTATGGGATTAAATTATACTAAGCCGACATTTGTTAAAGGTATTAGAGGAAGAAAAACAAAGCAAGATATATGTGTATTATTTTTCCTTTCAACTTGTATGTTGGCTTACATTTTATTAAGTCAAATCTTTTTAGTTTTTATTAAACTATTATTCAAGCACACACGCGTAGATAGTGAATGATAGTGCGGGTGATGAAGACTGGAGTGAACATTCGTACGTCTGTTTCACATATTCTGTGCAGACATATATGGATTGCAATCCAGTATCAATGATACCTAGTGGAGGTTGCGTATATGAGGGTGATGATTGTAGACGTGGCGAAACAAGTATGCAGGGAACGCAGTCTTTAGCGCTCCGTACTCTCTGACTACTCTAGTAAAGCGTGAAGCAAAAAAAATAACAAATAGGACACATTATAATATTATCAATTACAAACCAATGCTTTTAAAAATATTCATTTTCAATATTTCTACTAATAAATTAAAAACTTCACTTTATTAAATAAGAGAGTCATAAATCCAAATTGCTCGAACCATCTCGTGAAGATAATCGTTAATAGACATAATACGCGGTCGATAATTTACCTGACGCCCGATAACGAGCGAGTAATGTGCGCGATACGATATAGACACCGCTTTGTGATATAACTAACGATGTTAATATGCTTCATAACCGGAGTTTAAAACTTGGGCTCAATGGCTAAACTGTACATGGTGTGCATAATATACATCTTTTTGAACTTCACGCTTTTATCCCGCATAGTAGGGTAGACATAAAGTACCTAGTGTCAAGACACTTCGCTTTGCACCGAATTCGAGACATTGCGTGTTGAGTGGTGAAACACAACGCCGCATTTTGTTTTACCAGAGCAAAGAAATGAAAATAATTTAAATACAATCACTCCCCCGAGTGAGAATCAAACCCACAATCACGATCACGTTTCCAGTCAGAGGTTGTATTCCTGCGTCATAATCGACCTTCCATATTATACCAAATATTGATTCGGTTATTTTAGGCAAATCAATTGCTTGTTACCTTCCCTCCTTGTAGAAACTTATCCTGCAGTTATCTAATCATAAAAAAAACTTTATTTTATAAATTTATAATAATACATACTACATCTAAATTATGTATATCTGCGTATATACATTTAAACCCTTCCATTCATCACTGATTGATTGCTGACTGTAGGACTAAAAAAGGATATTTCACAAGGACATTTCTATGGGAGCGGGATTATTACCCTTCTTGCTCTACTAACCAACCTAAACGTGACCTAAACAGTGCAGTGGGCTATAACCTCTTAAGTAATCAATTTAAAAGTTTTAATCTTATTAGTTTACTAGGATATTGAACTTAAAAAAATAATAGTTTGCAACTAACGTATGTTAATAATGTTGAGTGCATCTTACTACTTCCAAACCGGACTAGACTTTTGAAGGGACTCCTCTAGTTCCTTAAACACAGTAAAACAAGAACCGGCTCCTAAAGAGGAGTCCTCTACTCCTCCTAGAGGCTTTTAAATTTCCTTTCCTACAATGTGTGAGATATTTTCTTCTAGTTACTGTAAAAAAATCAGGATTAAAAATAGAATTGGGCCTGAAAATCATAGACGTTAATATTTACTATATTTAAAGTGCTATTCCACACTTAGGATTAGAAAACATTTTTGAAAAAACGTATGAAAATTTGAATGCAGCGTAATTCGAACCCGCGCCTCTTGGATACCATGCAAGCGCTCTGACTGCTAAGCCATGAGAACTCATTAGAAATTTTTATATGTTTTTTCAAAAATGTAATCATAGACGTTACAAATTAAAGTCTTTTAAAAAAAGAAAAATGTAACATAAATTTAATTAAAGCTTAATATATATTTTCGTGTCTTTTTTCATAACAAATAAAAAAACTACTTACATGTACATACTAAGTATAAATACTTAATTAAGACCATTTTGCGTTACCTTTGGACTCTGGTACGGTAATGTTTCGTAACGGTGCGTGGTCGCGCACTCGCGGCTACTCACTCCTTGCGCCATATATGGAAAGTGTAATTTAATTAGAAAATATAGCGTGATGTAAACCGCTCTATAAAACGTTAGAGTTCTTCGAGAACTGGAAGCGAAAGCGTTGACGAAGCAACTTCATATCTTAGATGTAATTAGGAGTTTCTTATCATTACATTTGTTTTCCTGATTTTTTTGAAATCGAACACTGAAGCAAAAAATATAATATTTTTCCTTTCAACTTGTATATTAGATTACATACAAAAATATAAAATTTTGTACAGCTCCACCCCTTCTTCCTATATAGTGGAGTAGGAAGTGGGTATCTAGTGTGTACTCTTAAATAACCTAAGATATTCCATTTTCCAACCAATCTTACAAAAAGCCTATTAATGTTAAACTAATATTAATTTTACGAAAATATAAAGTAAATATAAATCTGGGATTTTTTCATAATTACTAGATATTTAGATTAATTTTTAGCCTGTATTAGTTGATTACTGCTCAGCACAAGCACAAACCTTTTATAATTGAGCTTCCAGGAGTATATTCAAAAGCAATTAAAGATCTCATTAAGCTGCATGATTAATAAGTGTTCTGGTATTTTATATAATATAATGAAATAATTCAAATTAATTACGTGTATAAAATGATTTTAAAATTAATTGGTGCGGTGGCCTTGTTGCGAGTACCGCTTTGTTATCCGCTAAGAACAATGAACGGACCATAATTTGTATCAATTAGTAAGTGATATATATTAATGTGATTATAAAATTCAAAATACATACGTCATACTATGTATGTTACGAGGCCGGGCGTGGCGCAGTGGAACAGCGTCTGACTGTACACGCGATCGGTGTGGGTTCTATTGCCACTCGGGGAACTTAAATTATTTTCCATTCCTCGCTGATTAGACAAAATGCGGCGTTGAATTCCACCTCAACACGCAATGTCTCGAATTCGGTGGAAAGTGAAGAAAGGAGTATCTTGACACTAGGTACTTTCTGTCTACCCTGCAATACATCCCGTATTGCAGGGTAGACAGAAAAGCGTGAAGCTTAAAAAAATGTATGTAACGATACTTCGTTTAAGTTCACATTTATTTATTGTTTACAATAAATATACAAACTGGTTTAATTAATTTACAATAAATATATGAACTGGTTCAATTCCCGCTCGGGGGACTTTATTTACCTTTACTAGCGGCCCCGGTGAAGCGTAAGAGACGCGATGCTTTAGTAAAATGATTGTAATTTTATACATAGTAATGTTTTTAAGAAATATTGAATTAATTTAATATATTTCTAGTGATATGTTACAAAAGCAATTGCGTGATACCGTGTGCAATTTTTCCCTATATAAACTTTAAATACCTACGTATGCAAAATTTCATACTCCTCAATTCTCATAATTTTAATTCAGGTCTTATACAAAATATTCTCAATCTGGTTCGCAGATTTGCGATAATTTTTTTCAGTTACGGTTTTAAAGAAGTATTAAGTGGCGAAATTTAACACCGCATATTGTATTACTAGACCTGGGAAAAAGAAATAATTGAAATATAGTCATTTCTTCAAGCAGATATTGAATTCACAGGCTTTGCGAAGTGACGTACACTGCCTCATTGTGTTACGATAATATATATAAAGATTACGATTTTTTTAAAAATCCAGACGACATAGAAGTTCATAGATATACATATATTACACGGTCGGCCTGCTGTCTGGCGGGACGAGCGCGCGGGACGCTCGCAATCCATTAGCATATCGAGTGGTTCTAATGAGAAACAATGAAAGCTTTATTGCGTATTGTTGGTGCAGCGCTGAGCAGTATTCAATATAGGGCCTTGGTACGTTGACCTAATATTACTACATGTTTTTATTTTTTATCTATCTATCTATATATATATATATATATATATATATATATATATATATATATATATATATATATATATATATATATATATATTTCATTCCTTCGTACTTTATTTCTTACTTCCTTCATTTTACTTTACTTCCTTCATTTTTTTTCCCGCATAGCAGGCTCGACAGAAAGTACCTAGTGTCACGACACTCCGCATTTCGCTTTCCATCGAATTCGTAGACATTGTGTGTTTAGTGTTGGAGCTCAACGCCGCACTTTGTCTTACCAGAGCGCAGAAGTGAAAATAATTTAATATATTCACTCCCCCGAGTGGGAATCGAACCCACAACCGGTCGCGTTTACAGTCAGACGCTATCCCACTGCGCCACGACCGGCCACATTTTTATATAATATTATTGTACATTTTTTTGTTTTTTTTGCCATGTATTAAAGCTTAATTATTTTATATTAACATCTTATTGCGGAACCGTTAAAACTATATAATGATACTACGTACTATAATTTCTCATCGCGCTAAATACAATTTTCTATGCGACTTAAAATACCCAAAAGGACTATAATAAAAGTCAATATATAAATCAACATTTATATTTTACATACTAATTGTTGATATTACTCCTTCACCTCTGAATATGATTTTGCCAACGTCGAACTCAGGTAAAACATTTTTGTGTTAAATAGTATGTGTCGTTAATGAATAATTTATAGATTGTAACAGATGTTTCAACATTTGCAGTTATTTTAATTAATGTTAGAAGATTTTTGCAAATCTCCGCCACTAATTATTACAGTCATTTTTGTTTTCAATTTTTATTACCTGTATCTTGTATTGCCAGGTAGTCAGAGACAACCTAGTGTCAAGATACTTCGATGACTGCTTTCCTTTCAAAATCGAGACAATCGTCAATTAATCGCCTGAAATGGCTTAAACCGTTATCCTTAAAAGTGTACAGATACTTGAAAGTTTTATAAAAATAACGAACGCAGACTAAATATTTTCATACAACATTTAATAATAATTGAATTTATTCTATAAATAAGGCGAGTTATTCTCATCTCAGACGGTGTAAGCAAATTAACGGATATTGTTATCTCAGAGTCGCATCGCAAGTGCAGAGCGCGTTTATTAATGCAAGTTTCTATTCGGAGGGAGAGCCACTTATGTGCAGACATCGAGCGAAAAAAGAAAACCGCCTTTTCCAAGTTTCCAAATGATTATATTAATTTTATATATCACGACTTATATATGTATATATAAAATGGTATTATTTTAATATATATATATATATATATATATATATATATATATATATATATATATATCAAAAGTTTATTCAACAAAGTTTATTAGATATAGGTGATTTCTGTCTGTCTCGGTATACTTTTTCTACTAAAATAATTAAAACGCTTGATCCTAGTCGGTAATCAATCGCATATTGAAATAGACGGAGACTAGAGAAACGTGTGACTTTGATCACTAAGATAAGATTTACATAGAGGCTGAGAGTATTGTCTGAACAAGTCAGTCACTATTTATTCTTTTTTATTCTTATACATAATACATCAATTAAAATGAGGTCCAACAAAAACCCATCCATCTGTTTATCATACAGGGTATTATGGACGTTAGTTAAAACCCACCCATAAATAACATGTACGTTAACATGTAGAAAAACAGTCGCCCACATGTTATCACCAGATGATGCAATGTACTTACTGACAGGAGACCACAAGTGTTTTGTAAAAAATACAATTTATTGCATTAGTTGCGGTTTGAAAAACAATACATTCATACGTGACGAGGAGGCTGTTTCAAAATAGAGCTTAAATTTTAATTAAAAAAATAATTTTAATTCAATTACATCTTGATATCTAATATAAGACAAAACGCAACGTAGGGTTCCACTACGCAACACACAATGTCTCGAATTCGATGCGGATTATGGAATGTCTTGACACCAGATTTTTGTCTGTGTGTTATGCGGTATTAAAATATTGAAGCTATAAAAAATAGATATTAGTAACTTATTTTTTTTTCTATTTATGTTTTATCTGTAGAATA
The DNA here is from genome assembly GCA_032432895.1 of Dryadula phaetusa. Classification (NCBI taxonomy): domain Eukaryota; kingdom Metazoa; phylum Arthropoda; class Insecta; order Lepidoptera; family Nymphalidae; genus Dryadula; species Dryadula phaetusa. The sequence goes on along the minus strand of JAOYRS010000080.1, from coordinate 9,981,104 downwards.
GACCTTCCGCATAAAGAATATGCTGAAAAACCAAAGAAAGTATCGAGATACTATTCTCTCCTACATTCGTACTTAAATACTAATTCTCAGGATTCCATAGCATTAAATGAAAATCATTTCGCAGTACTATGGACGACTGGTCCCATTATGTATATATATCATAGGATATACGAACTTTTTCCATTATAAAAGCTTACCCATTTTTAAATTCAATTAGTAGTACGCACAAAAACTACCCACATACTACATCAAAGAGCCCGTAAGTGGGCTATGTTTTAGTATGCAGCGCCATAGAGCAATCTCGTTCTGTTTCCGAGCGGCCAAATAAACTACATAAATGCGAGAACTCGTGCTCAGAATTTATAGGCGTATTGACGTGACTCTATGGAAACGGTCTATTGAAAACTGAGTGAGGAAAACAGTTTGGTGACTGATATGCTCGTATATTATCAAATTTTTACATTAAACAAAAATTTTTTACTACCTGGGACCCGATTTTAAATAATATTACAAAAATTAGTTCTAAACAATTCACCACAAATATGCAGTCAGCTCATTCTGCTGCATCCATGGCAGTATGCGAGGCAATTAAGAAACAAATGGCAATTATAATTCAGTTTTGACTCAGCCGACAGACAAATACACCTTAGTGGCACTGTTCGAAACATCAGATTCTCAAAAAAATTATTTTTGAATACAAAAATATACGTGATTAATTCGCTTAAAATACTTTCATTTAAAATAAAAACTCAAGGATCTTTAGATGCTTTTATGAGATTTACAGCCGCACACACAAACACTATTTATTGCTTAATGGTCTTTAACTCAATTCATGATCACTGATCTCTTTCTTGTTAAACGTCAATTATAAAAGCTCCGAAGATTTTTACCATCGTTTAAGGAGTAACAATAGTTTTCAATTCGTTGTATATGAACAGCAAGTTTAAATAGAGCCATTATTAAATTCGATTAAAGGCTATTACGTTTTCAAATTGACTTAACTGGTTAGTCAACGTTAGGCATTCATCTAAGACGGCTTGATTCAATTGAGGAGGGCAGTAACTGTTTGATGGAGCATTTCCCCGACGATGTGTGTTGTGTTGTTAACGAGCGCGCTGTGCCGTGCAGTCGCCGCGTATTGCGAATTTTGACTATTGATTTCTTATAGAAATAAGGAAAATAGTCTTTTTTGTATTTTATATATATATATATATATTTAAATGTATATTGATTTCTATTTGATTTGGTCTTGCGACTGCAAAACTAGTACGTAATTTCTGGAACACAAGCAACAAGTGTTAAATACACAAAACCCATTACCAGGCCCTGTCTGTAGTCTTTACCTGTAAAATGAAGAAAAGAGACCGATCGTGGGACAGTGGGACTGCATCTGACAATATAAACTCGATTGATTGTGAGTTCGATTTCCACTCGGGGAAACATATTTAATTTTCAATTATTTTCATTTACTTGCTCTGAGAGGACAAAGCGCGGCGTTGAGTTCCGCCATTCTACACACAATATCTCGAATTCTGTGAAAAGCGGAGTACGGAGTGACATGACACTAGGTACTCTTACTGCCCTGGGCGATAAAAACATGAATTTGCGTCAATGAAATAAATAAATTATACACTATTTATCATATGTTTAACTTATTTATTTACTAATTTCTTAGCTGTGTTGCTGTTTACGGCACTTTTTTGCTCAAGTTTTCGATCACTGAGGCCTGTCCCGCCGCCGCCGCGGGCAGCCGTCGCTATCGCGGAAGTACCGAAATCTTGCCATTCACTCATTGCTCTCTACGCACTAATTATTCACCACTTTACAATTTCATACTTTGCCTCGCATTTTATTTGTTGAACTAATTCTTTAATTAAAACAAGTGATCGCTCAAATTTTGTCCAATTTTAATTCTTTTTGTGTTTAAATATACGCCATGTCATACCTCTATGGTTTTAACGCGGGGTTTCGTTGTTAAGTTACTTATTTATTAACAAAAGATTCCTGCATTTTTTTCTCATATCTTGATGACGTAATATGTTATTAACGAATAGAAAAATCATTCAAAATCCAGTTCTTTATTTATGTATAACGAAGTATATTATAAATTTATATGATTTATAATCCAATTTATAATTTGTATTGCTGTGTATTTTAAACTCGATTTAAGAGCAAACACGCAAACATTTACCAATACGATCTAGCATTTCTTCTAATCTTTTTAATAGGAAACTACTATAGTTTTATAAAACAATACTTATTTAAAAATTGCGAAATGACTTAATACAACGACGAGCTTTTTGTTCCAAACAAATCGATTCTAATTATCTAATTAAAATTAACACTTTCTAAATTATAGTAAAAATCTGCAACTGACCGGTTCCGATTGAAATATGTTTATGTTAAACCTTATGAAAATTCCCCTTATGAAACCACTATGAAGCTTATGGTATGGGAGCTCTTAACCACGCGTATTAAAATTGAGCTGTAATAAATATATAATAACATAGGTATGTTTTACTATTTTTAAAGTGTTATTCCACACTAAAAAACGTATAACTTTTTTTTCAAAAATGTTTTCTAGTTCTAAGTGTGGAATAACACTTTAAACATAGTAAAATATTAAAATAAAACAGCAATCTCTCTAGTTAAACAAATATTTGTTAATAATCTTTGAGTAGCAGAAATTTATAGAAATCTTTCTGCAGAGATGCTAACAACGTAAATAAGTTGTAACAAAACGCACGTAAGAATTTCGACTCAGTTGGTAGTACAATGCATTGCTTAGCCGTCAAAGCGCTTGGAGGGCTTCCAAGAGACGCGGGTTTGAATCCCGCTGCGTTCAAATTCTTATACGTTTTTTCAAAAACACGTAGGTATGATAAACTTTGTTTTTTTACATTCTGATAATACTTATCGGTTCAGTCAATATCGCTAATTGTGATGTCTATCAATGTCCACTATATATGTAATTCCACGCGGGAGGTGTGAATGAGTTTATTAATAGCTTTTACATTTACTTTCATACGTGTTCAATTTTATTTTGTACAAAATATTTTTCCAGGCGGTATCGCGGCACAGTGGGACAACGATGTGGATGAATTCTCATTCGGGGACAACGTTTGATTCCCTTTTGCGGCACTGATTATAATTGATATTATTGATGTACTAGTATTACTCGCTCTAGTGATACAAAACAGTCCCGTCCCTTAATGTGTAATATATTGATTTTAGGCGGAAGCTAAAGAACGGAGTATCTTGAACGTGGTTCTCTCTACTACATATAGAAAAGTGTAAAGCTGTTTTTCTTCTTTCGTTAACATAAAAATACTCAATAAAATAATCAATAATGTAATCAATAATATAATCAATAATATAATCAATAATTTGTAATGTATTTTAAATGAAACTATTTTAACCGGATTAATCGTGTATATTTTGGTATTCGAAAATACATTTTAGACGTAGTCCGTGGTCACAGGTAGACTACTGTACAGTGTTCGAAACGTCAGGTGTCCAAAATGTATTTTCAAACACCAAAATATACGCGAATAATCCGGTTAAAATATTTTCATTTAAAATGTATAAAAATCGCGAAAATCAAAGATCTTATAATTTGTAATGTATCTACTTACTGTCAATCTGTGTGAAAGAAATAATAAAGTTATATAATAAAGTTCCGCCACCCAACATGCTAAATACAAATCATTTTCTATCATGGTGGGTGTACATATGTACATACATTTCAATGTAAGACATTGTATCATTAACATATTTTGTATTCCGTGGAGCACAAGTAAGACCGTGGCGTGCTGGTTCAACCTGCGTGAAGTCGTAAAACAAAGACTGTATGAAAGCTGTATTACCACTACAGTTACCATAAAACCCTTACAAGCATCACTACGACTCATGTTTTTTTATTTTTTTATTTTGGTGTCTCTAAATTTCTCAAGAAATTAAAGTATCTAAGTCATGTGAGATTATAATTGCATACAATGATATAAATCGGAATATATTTAAAGTTTTCTAACAAAGTTTTATACTAGAATTACTTATACGCTCGTAAACCAAGTGTTTCCATAACAATGATCACAATAATATAAAACAAAAACAAGTGTTCTATATAAAACCAGCAAAGATATAAATAAAAGCGGTGTTATATCTATAACGTCAGTTCACAACTGCGTACATTAGCTGCGTTACGCCATTGATGCACCCGTCAATGAAGCGATCACTTCCGGTGCAGCTCTCCGCCGGCCCATATTAAAAGCGGACAGCGGCGGTGTGTAAACAAATGACGAGAAGGTTCTTAAAATAGACAAATAGACAAATGAGAAAACAATAAACAGTAAATTTGTCAAAAGTTATCGGTATATTAGCTAATATGTATTTGATTGTATGATCCATATCCAATCTTTACCACCACTCACCAAAATATCTTCCAAAAGTCAAAAATTAAATAATACGTATTTCAATACCTATTATTTGACAATTTTTGTAAGTAAATTGTTTTATTAAATATAGTGTTACAATTTGTCAGTTATTCGTTTCAATCAGTACATGTATAAATATCCTAAATCTGCCGAAATTACGTAAAGTTCACTGAACTTTCATTACGAAGTTAAAGTTAAGCTCAATATTATTTTCGGTGTAATTCCCGGAAACGGGTGCGGGCGCGGCGAAACTCATAAATAGAAAAACTTAAATATGTTCTTTATTTTGCGAGTCCGCGGCAGTATTGTGAGCCAAGTTCGACAAACTTGCACAAGAGACCAAAACGAACATAATAAAACATAACCCTCCTCCCTCCTCCGTCCTCCCTGCAGCCCGCACCGTACAGTGAGCCCTGCACTGTTTATGCTCCATTTTTACCAGAAACCAGAATGTTTACTTCGGCTATTTAAAGATCACGAGTACCTTACAAATACCAGGTCTATTTAGATTTCGCGCCCTTTGTTTTGATTTCATAGTTTTAAGTAAAAAATTGAAAAGCTTTGGACTTTATTTAAGGTGGTTTTTTATAGTCGCTTCATATCTCTCATAGAAAAGTACACATTATTCAAGTAATAATTCATTTCAATCAGAAAGTAAAAGAGTACGAAGTGTCTTGATATTAGGTAAGGCTTAAAAAATTAACTACAGTTTCAAGATTCAGTTGCATTTAAGACGCGCCTGAATGAACATAATCGTTCTGAGTTGATATTCTCTTCGTCTGATTAGACAAAGCGCGCCGCCGGTTGACGATGATAAAAAAACATGTGCATCCAGCTTACTAGCTAGCTCATAGACTATTTTTAACTGACTTCAAAGAAATTATTAGCTTAATTACACTTTTTTCCCTGAAGACTAAAGCGCATGTCCCATGTTCCAAACATTAATTATAAAAAATGTATAAAAAGTGAGGTCATGGTGTAAAAGGACTTCGTCTGACTAAACGCGATTGGTTGCGGGTTCATTTCCCACTTGGAGGTATGATATTTTTTGTTTATTCATTTTCACTTCTCCGCTCTGGTAAGACAAAGCGCGGCATTGAGTTTGTCACTTAACACGTAATGTCTAAATTTCGGACTGAAAGCAATCAACAGAGTGTCTTACCACTAGTTTGTCTCTGACTACCTTAGTATGCAGGACAAAACGTAAAGCTGTAAAAAAGTTTCTAGTAGAACAGATTTTGCCATGACAACTATGACTCAACCATATTTTCATGGTGCTAATACCATAACGAAGTATACAACGGTAACCCAATCGCAATGAAAGCGTGCGGCTTCAGTCCGAGGGGCGAGGAGCGGTACTCCACCGCAACACTGATACGGCTATACGATACTGTTTTCTATTGTAATTTGCAATATTTAAAGTTTTGTGTTCTTATTGTATATTATTATAACATAGACATTGAGGCTACCGTGGCGCAATATGACAGCGGTTAAAAGAAGGGAAGTGGAGAAGGGAGTCTTGACGCTATCTGCACTAAGCAACGAATGAAAAGATATTGGATAACCTTAAAATTAACGAATCACTATTAAACACATTCAAATTAACACAACAACAACACAACATGACAAATTATTCAGATAACACTTTTAAGAGGAAATAAAAATCAATACAATTAATATTGCAACAACATTAGGTCTATACAGTGCGCTGCATTATAGGAGGGTTCTGGATTAGCGGACAGGACGCGACCTCCGCTAGTGCTCCGAGTTCGCTGACCGGACTTATTTAATAATGTATAGAAAATAATACTATATAAATACTTTTATTCTATTTGTCATAAAAAGTTTATTATCTACTACTCTATTTACTATTTACTATTTTTATGATATTCAAAAATGCATTTTCGAGACGTATTAAAATTGCAATAATTAAAGATCTTTATAGTCCTTTATGTTCCCTTATGCAATTTCAACAATACCCTTAAAAGCGTGTAAGATAAATTACTAATAAAGTCCTCGTATAAATATCTAATTTGTACAACTTGTTCTTTGGTGTGGGAAGTGATGTCTGTCAATCAAGCGATTAATTGATTGAGTAATAATACTATAAATTACATGTTTCGACTATATATATATATATATATATATATATATATATATATGTAGCGTCTAACTGTAAACGTGATCGGTTGTGGGTTCGATCTTCACTCGGGGGAGTAATTATATTTAAATTATTTTCACTTCCACGCTCTGGTTAAGACAAAGAGCGGCGTTGAGTTCCACCACTCAACATGCAAGCGAAGTACGGAGTGTCTTAACACTAGGCACTTTCTGTCTACCCTACTATGCGGGATAAAAGCGTGAAGTTAAAAAAAATGATTTTCTTACTTTTCTTTGTATGCAAACCAAATACCGAGATAATAAAAATACAAAACACTAAAAGAAATGTTACCTCGTCACAAGTTTACAATGAGAAAAATCAATCCTCTACGGCCTAAAAAACGCTGATATTTATGATGACATAAGAAGCTCAAGTCATTTGTTCGATATTTCGTCATGACGACCGTGACGTCGCGTGCGCTACAACATTGCCTATTGTAGATTGACATCAATGGAGAAATATAAACATGATTTAACAAATTGCATTTACCTTTTATAATTTTTTTGTACCATGATATAAAGGGCGTTCGGGGTCTGTAAATGTGATCAGTTGTGGGTTCGATTCCCACTCGAGGTAGTGATTATATTTAAATTATTTTTTCTTCCTCGCTATGTAAGACAAAGTGCGGGGCGTTGAGTTCTACCACATAACATGCAATTATTTTTTTAACAGCCTCATTCGCTTTTTCCGCATAGCAGGGTGATCAGAGTGAAGTATCAGTCAGTGTCCGTTACGACAAGACACCCCGTTACGCCCTAAATCGAGACTTTGTGTGTTGATTTTGCGAATTTTAATGTCGTGCCTTTTCTCTCGTTGAAATGAGTCGAAAATAAAAACACAAATCATTTCTCTCATCCCGGGGAGGCAGGGAGTCCATGTATAATCTTCATCCATTTATCGTAGCTTTAAAACAATTAGTCTAAGACGGCGTCAATAAAATATGTCATACGACATTAGGCGTACTTACTATGACACAAGAACAAATGCTTCAAATATTTAACATAATAAAGCCCTAAGGCTCGCTAACCATTCTGACAGACTGTATTACTACAAATGTCCTTGTGTGTATCAAGAGAAACAAACACACACATACACAGTTACAGCTTAAAACTTATAAGCCTTAGCTACTGTATAATAATCGCAAGACTTCCTCATTCTCCATAAGATAAGCTCGCACAATGCGGAGTGCGTTGCCCCGGCGCTCGGAGCCCGCAAGGCGCAGCCTGGTGACTAGCCTTAATTGAATAATCGCATTCACTACCGCACTGCACTTTTGCAGGACTCTACATACATGCCTATGATACTCGTAAATAGTGACTCACCCCGATCAGTTGCTAGACGAATTTATAAGAATATTGGCTGCGTTATTTCTCCCTATAAATTGTGAGGAATACTCCTCCAATTCAGATAGTACTGGAGGAGTATTCCTCCATGTAAGTAAAAACGAATAGAAAGCTGTAGATTTTCTTCTGTCGTCGGTCTGGTTAGATAAAATACCACAGTAACACTACCGCTACGTAATAAATACCAATAACTTGTGTGGAATGTAGGGAACAGGCAATCTATATACGAGTATATAATAAAACTGTAACTGACTGACTGTACATGGAAGATATTAATGAACCCAAAATAATGATTTAATATTTTCTTGTATGTCTGTCGGTTTGTTCATTACTATTAAAATTATTTTATTCGTCAAATCCATAGCCAGGTTTAAGTCCACGCAAACAAAGTTGCGGGCGTTTATTAGTATAGTAATAAGTTCTTTTTGGTGACCTCGCGTTATGTTCTAAATGCAAATTAAACAAGTAGACATGAAATTATTACATATAATAAATAATAAATAAAATATATGTAGATATTACATAAACATTTGCCGTCATTTTGTTCACATCATTGAGAACTGTGAGAAACAAAATAAAACTATTGAAACTAACTTAATGTGTCGGTCACATGTTTGTCAGCTCTGTGTCCATATCCTCCTCTGTCGTCGATATTCGGAATTATTATTTATTGTAGTAATTTGTTAATTACAATTAGAATCGTTAAATCATTTTCACTTCCTTAATTCCATGATATTTTCAATACATGCACAGATGTTTAATAAATCAATTTATTATATATTAGCTTTACGCTTCTTATCCCCCATAGCAGGGTAGACAGAAAGTACCTAGTGTCAAGACATTCCGTACTTTTCTTTTCCACCGAATTCGAGACATTGCGTGTTGAGTGGTAGAACTCAACGCCGCACTTTGTCTTTATCAGAGCGAGGAAGTGAAAATAATTTAAATATAATCACTCCCTCGAGTGGGGATCGCACCCACAACCGATTGCGTTTACAGTCAGACACTGTCCCACTGAGCCACGACCGGCCTCAATGTATTATTATAATAATTAATAAGAAAAATTTAATATTTAGATAAAACAAAGCAGTGTCAAGAAAATGTTACGAATTTTTGTTATGATGATCCTCCCTATTACGATTGCTGCATATTAAACGTTTTACTGAGTAGGGATTGAATCCGGCTAGGCTTAGTGCAGGGGATAGTATGTGAATGTAAATGTGATTGTGGATTCGATTCCCACCTGGAGTAGTAATATTTAAAATTTCTGCGCATTGGTAAGATAAAGTGCGGCGTCGAAACTTTTTCGTGCAATATATATTACCTTAACCTGGGGCACAAGAGGGAGAACGGAGAGTATCTCTTTGTCAACTGTGCCATATGAAAAAAGGTAGCTGAAAAAAAGTAGAAAATAAATTAGAGAATTTGGTGTAGGGAAAAGTTTGTGAGTATTAAGGATAAGCGTAGACAAGGAAAAACGATCCCCGGATATAATGCCTGTAATATTACAAGTTCGAGGGGTCTTTTATGAGGGATCATAAGCCATATGAAATGTACGAAATATTACTTTTTTATTATTAGAACTTTCTATAGCATCCAATGAAAGACACTTGATCATTTATTGAAATATTTCCGTTTCTTTACAAATAAAACGTTTTTTGCTAAATTATTATATTATACAAATTAATTGTGGCGTTGTCAGGAAGAGCCTGGGCCATACTTTTAATATAATAGGTAAGTCTTTTCATGTAGTTACAAAAATGCCAAGAATGAGGAACAGAACGAAATTACTTAACACCAGATTTTTCTCATTACTTCAAAAAATAGTGGCTACCACTTAAGATAAACCAACAACCTTCATTCTTACTTACCAAACTGTACAGAACAATGTTTTTTGTAGACGCCATATACATATATGTAGATATATTTACGAACACGTCGAGTTTCGTAATAGCCCTTTAAACAGTAGCGTGAGGACAGATTGCAATTTGCGTAAATGGAAGTTCTGAGACGTATGCTCAACTTGACCCATTCGTGAACGTGTAGGCGGCCGGCACAGATGCCCAAAAATTGGAAAACACAATCAATATTGGTCTTTATCATTAACGTGATAAGAAATAGAGTACCGTACGTCGTGAATACGGTTTTGTGTTTTACCTTCCAATGTTGGTGTACCTTTGATTGACGTTGAGGAGCTGCTAACACCGCTGCGGCAGAGCCCTTCACATAGCGACGGATATAGTCACACGTGTAGGCGTTACGTTGACATTCAATTATTATATATTGCTCGTGCCTTTAGTATAGATTACGATTCTTAGAATTGTTTGTTTGAATATATAATTAAAATGATATATGTATAACTAAACATGTATTTCATAATACACATTATTTGTTTTAATGCCTATTTCCATTTTAAATATTTTTAGGTCCTTGTAAAATTAATTTCAAACTTTAAGTAAGTCTTGCATCCTAAGGATGTATACCTTTATTTGACCAAAATTTACAGAAAAGTTGTGTAAAGAAGCAAAACTTTTTTCAATAATTTTATTTAAAGTAGCCCGCCCGTTACTAAACTTCACGACTTGTTATGACAATACCTCTAAGACGATATTAATATGGGCTTTATTAGAAGCCATAAAAGGTATAAAGATTTTTCTAGTTTTACGCCTTTGCGCATTTCTCGTTTGTAGAAGGACTACTACTAAATTCAATCTGAAATGATTGAGTTTAGTATCAAGACACTCCGTTTCCCAATTTCCGCACTAATTCGACAAATTTTGTTTTGAGTAGTGGAACTCGGCGCCGCGCTTCCTCCATGGAAATGAGAAATAATTTGTTATAATGTTTCTTCTGAGAGGTGATCGAATGTCCCACCATTTTTGTTCCTAGTCTGACCCTGCCTTACAGTGCCACGATGACCTCAATTGTTCCAGTTCTTTTAACTAATAAATAAATAAACCCGACGATTAAACGAAGATTTACTATGATACTGTCGCGTCACGCTACTGCTACAATTTCTCGCCATCGATTTTTCATATAAACTGCGTGTTTTCAGCACATCTTTCGTTCTATTTATTTGATTGTCATTTTTGTAAAACTCCATCAAAATCGTTTAATACTAAATGTATTCATGCTACTCTGCCATAACATCATGCTAATAAAGTATGCATTACAGTATTATATTTATACATGTAATACATAACTCTGTTTGTGAATTAAGATACGAAAGATTAACGTGATTATTGTTGGTTCAGATAGGAATATAAACATATATACGTACTTCTCAGATTAAATTAAGTGTGGCCGCGTGTTATTTCACTTCAGTTTTTCTAGTACATATTAGTTTTAGATAAATAACATTACCTCGAAAAGGAAATATTGCCATGCGTTTGTACAAGAGTAATTTTAAAACTCAAAACATTACACGAACTCGACGTCGTTTTACGCTATTCATCCTCCCGACTGCAGTGTGTCGTCTGCCACAACCACAAGGTATTGTGTGCATTTTTATGGCAGTACAGGAGGCACACGATGAGCGGTACCGATGAGCCGAGCCGGTCACGCGCTGCGGCGCGCTGCGAACAATAGGGATCACGAAACTATGGAAATCTACATAAATATTTGAATATAAAAGAGGCAACGTCGATGGCTGGTTTGTTTAAAATTTTCCTTTTTTATATCGATAGGGAAAATTGTGTTGTGATAGCATATGTTTGAAAGTAGGTCGAGGCATGACTGTCTTTTTTTGTTTTGATTAATTATAAAAAAATAAATACTAATACAATAAATACACAATATGAGATCTTTGATGTCTGCGATTTTTACGGACAAATACCACCTCAGTCTACCTGTGACCACGAACTACTGTAAAATGTACGAAATGTCAGAGTCGTCAACGCGCTGCGACTCCAAACACAAGAGCTACCAGTGACCAACAACGAGCGAGAAGACCACAATCACCGGACTAGACCTTTTGGAGAGATTCCTCTATTAACTTGTATATATTCCTATATATTTTTTTAAATCATATATTCTGAGTCTCCAGTCAGGTGCTCTCCACCCTACATAATTAAAACAATATATAAAATTATAAATAGGATCGTAAAAATTCATGGACGCCCATAAATCTATAGTTTATAGCAAAAAACCTCAAAAAAACGTCAGATTTCCAAAAATGTATTTTCGAATACCAAAATATACGAGATCAATCCGTTTAAAATAGTTTATTTTAAATCTAATTCACAATATTGTAATTCAAATAATCAACAAAAATATTAATAAATTTCATATATTTTTACTAAACACGCAACGTCTATTTATCCGAACCTACAAGTACAACGTAACGTTCAGAGACTATTTTTTTATGAAACATTAGTACGCACGTTACCCACTTATCTGAGGCTCGTAAATTTTGAAACGATCTCTATAAAACAGATCCAATCTAGCCACGCTCAGACGTATATGGGCTTGAGTGCGGCCTGTGAAGTCGCCGCCACCCCGGCGTGAGACGCCGCGGGTTCAAGGCTTCGTAACCGGACCGCACTGCGGGCCACAGCGATTATATTCCGAACTATTCCCATGACAAATACTTGCAATATACCGATTTCACGCATTTGAAAAGCAGATTAGAAGCCTTTTATAAATTCAACAAGCAAATGTAAATAAACGGTTAAAGATCATCGTGAATAATTGTCTTGTATCAAGCAAGCAAGTAAATATTAACAGCTATGTTAGAAATAAGCTACAGATTATTTAAACAAGTCATTATTACGGAAGTAATGTAGTTAAAGCAGTTTCACGCTTCATCCCACATAGCAGAGTAGTCAGAGAGGACCTAATGTCCAGACACTCTGTTCAAACAAATCGTGGACACTCCGTCGCGGCAAAATGCATCACCTGTTCTTTTAAAGTATACTATCAGATTGTTTTAATCTAAGTTTATAGTAAATTATTGTTTAATGTTTTAATAATAAAACGTGTGTTAAATTTCAAATTCAATATGACACGCAATTTGTATAAGAATTGAAAACGCAAATCCTTTTGTCGTAACTGACCTTTACATTTATAAAGCAGTCTCATACTCGATTTAGCTGTAATGTGAATGACCAGGCAGAAGCCTTGCGTTTTAATTACATATTTAACAAATAACCTTCTGCCCGTCATTAATCTCATCGTTCCCCGCAATAATTAGTATTTAAAACCCGTTGTCATAATGCTCTGGCAGTTCTTTTGTCTAAGTCAAGGCTGTGACATCTCTAAAGTTAATAACCAATTATTACTGATGTTCATTTCTAAACGTGATTTTTATTAACGCTTTCTAGACATGATAAACTAAATAGGTCAATCTATGTTAATAGGTAAAATTATATTTATTCAAGTAATATTGTGATTAATTACAAGCAGACAGATGTGTTTAAATTTACTAAAAGTTTACTTTCTATATATATATTACAATAGAAACTTAATATATTCTTTTTGTCAACAGATATCAGAGCCACCATGGCTTACTACCGCTGCGGGCCAACAGCGATCGGAAGCCGCGCTTCCTGGTCGGTGACCATGGAGTCTAAGCTCGACCGCATCAACTACGACAGGATCTTTAACGCTTTTGAACGGACGAACGCCTTTGAATACGTGAGGAACACTTTCGAAGGAAAGCAGGAGGAAAGGCACGTCGGACACGGGGACATAGTGGTCAATAGGAAGATGTCCAGCAGCTTCGAGAGGGCGGACTGCGCCCTCGCCGCGCAGACGCCCTGCGACGACGATGAAGACTTTTATAGGGAAAAGATTTTGTACTCGCAGGCGAGGCAACTGTTTCCGCTACAAGAGGATCTAGCTGATTGGATCAATAAAACTATAGGTGAGTTAAAATTGCACTAGTACATTACATTATAAGGGTGTAGTTTTTATATTTAATTCTTATTTGCGTTTAATGGTTTAATGATAAAATAGGTACAGTAAGTTTTCTTTCTTCTGAGGTGAATAAATCGTTAATCGAATAAAAATAAAAGTAAACCCTAGCTTACTTAATTCATTAGTAAAAGTGTACAATATAGAAAAATGCCATAATTATATAATTAAACATTTAATAATTTACTTATCGACTACAAATTTAGCTAATGACTATTATGATAGAATTTGATGTATACCATTTATATTGAAGTTAACAAATTTTATCTTAACTCATTATTACTAAAAAATATTAATAAACGTTCAAATAATTAGTTGTTTTTTCAAATATATCTATATATTTATATTCTAGTAAAATTGCAACATAGCGAAATGTATCTTGATTGCTAAAGGTCCGATATCCTTTCAACAAGATTACAACACAAAAATTATCAGAAAATTTGAAGGAATTTTATACTCCCATGCACGCATTTGCTCTAAGAATTCTAGGTTAAGTTCTAAACGTATTTCCATTACATAATGCTCGTTAATGGGCTTAGACGCAGCTACGATGCAATCATTGACGTATCCGTTGGTACTACGTGACGACGCGTATAATTATATTGCCTTCACTAAGGTTTCATTAATTTACTCAGCCTTCGCTAGGACTACGCAAAACCATACTACAATGTATGTAAAAATTAATTTTGCAATTTTATAGTTTTATCTTGCTATTTTGAGATGACTAGCTTAGATGTTATGGTAACTAGCAAAATAAAAGTGATATAGTTGGCAACATTATAGTGGCCTTCCTTCTCTTAATAAACGAATTACATCGACAACGTCGTATGATTATGTCAAATTACGCATAAATCTTTATGAGATAAATTGCGGCGTTGAATTACGTCAACCTACGTATAATTTGTTTTGGGATGTGGATAAGAGCAGAGCAATGCAAGAGAGTATAAAATTACTAAACTCTTCTGTCCGACTCAAATTGCAGTAATTATATGAATGGTTTATAACATTTTTATTTAACAATTTCAAAAGTTAGATTAATTTAAAAGTGATTTATTATGGGAAATTCGAACCTAGTTGTAACCGGTATTCCTGTCCAGGAATGAAGTACTCCAATATAACTAATACGGGAGGATGAACAAGGAAGTCAACGTGTTGATAAGTAACTAAGTTAATGTAGATGGGCATTAGACGAGTCCGCGGCGTCCTTTGAGAGGTGGCCAGCACTAATTATACTGTCATAAGAATACGATACAACATGTATGATGATGTGCTCGTATAGTATTGTGTACGGGGTGACTCAGCGTGTTTCATAATTACAGCGTTTGCAGATAACGTATTGTAACTATTTAATTGTCTTGCAATAATAGTACCTATAATATTTTGGCCGGCATCAAAAATGCTTTCAATTTTTGCTTGAAGCTTTTTTTTTTTTTTAACTTCACACGTTTTGTGTTCACCGTATAGCAGGATAGATAGAAAGTACTTAGCGTCATGACACTTCGTCAAGACAAGGCGAAGTCGCTTTCCGCCGAATTCGAGACATTGCGTGTTTAATGGCGGATCTCAACACTACACTTTGTCTCCCCTAAGTGGGAATTGAACCCACAACCGATCACGTTTACAGTCAGACACTGTCACACTGTACCACGACTGGTCTCAAGCATTGTATTATATATTTTGTTTATTTTCATTTCTCCATTTTGGTAAGTTATAGTTAAGTTAAACAGTTAAAAATAAGCCGCTACTTAAAATTTGCACGTCGCTAAGTCAGGCGGAATGTATAAAACGATGTACTTCCCTCGCCCTGTTTTGCGGAAAAAGCGTACAAAAAACTAGATCTTTAAAAAGTTATACCTCTAAGCAAATATATATTTAAAAGTAAAAAACCAATAAGCTTCATCTCTTAAGCAGCTATACTAAGAGTCAGTACGATAACTATATTAAGCCATATGTATAATGTAATTTGTAAGTAACACTAGTGTCTGCGGACAACAACACCGTGACAATTGATTTTACGAGTTTCTCCGTCCTGAATAGTGCGGATATGAACTGACTGCTCTTGATCGTGTTCCTCTTGTACTGAGAGGCCTTAATGTTACGTTTCCACGAGTTAGTTTTTGCATATTAACCAACTGGCAGCTATAATAATGATTTAGAAAAAATATTACATCATATAGGTATATGATTTGTTGCTTTTTTATCTGTGTATTGTTCTCGTATTCATATATTCATATTGAATACCAAAAAATTAATTTCAAAGCCATATTATATCAAATATTTATATTATAAGAAATAAGGTAATAAACTTTGTTATAAGATTCACGTTAAGAAACGTTATAAGAATTCACGTCACTTCAATGACGTTTGGTTATTTTAAATGAAACTATTTGAAACGGATTAATTGCATATATTTTGGTATTTGAAAATAAATTTTTGGAAACCTGACGTTTCGAACACTTTACAGTAGTCCGTGATCACAGTAGACTGGAGGTTGCATTTGTCTGTCAGTTGATAATAAAAATTAATTTAATCAAATCTACAATACCAGTACTGCATTTAGTTAATTGAACTAAATATACCAAGTGTCGTAGGTCCTTAATTCATTGAAGAGAGGAAAACCTAGTTAGTATCCACACCTGTACTGTGCACTCTGTGAGAACAAATTATTTATAAAACAAAACAAATAGATTACAGACAGACAGCGTTATAAAAGCGTTACAATGATTTCTATTTTTAAATCGATTGTTTATAACAGTGGCACGTGGCGATTGTGTCAGTGCGTCCATATACGCGCGTGTTTACTCATCAACAAGTGCTCAAGTGGGGAAGCGCGTAGTGGCGGGAGTTCCGTGGGTGGGCTAATGAATGGACTTCTGCGCGTTATAAACTGTTTCCATTTAATTTAGCATATTATCATACACGTACATGCGTTTTAACGATTCATTTGTATTATTAACTGGGAACATGTTATTTATTTCATTGCTGATAACCACAGACATGTCTATATTGAAAGATATTTTAAAGGTATATCTATTTCCAAGCAAAATGTAAGTCGATTAATCTGAGTCATTGTGTTCTGCATTTTGTTACGTGAGCAGAGATTATGTACTGAAACAATGTTCCGATTTTTTGCATAGTGATTTACATAATTCAACGCTGCACATTGTCAATTTAGACAAAGGAAATATATATATATATATATATATATATATATATATATATATATATATATATATATAACATAAACATTAAGGTCCACTGTTATAGTCAATGAAAAGATATAAATTAATATTGATACAGTGACCCAATTCGACTTACATGCTCATTAAATTTTAGATCACACATATTTCCTATATTCAACAGACCAGGAACAAAAACACTATGATCTCCAATTATTACTTGAATTTTTCACAAAGTGTCATTCTCGCTGCCCCCGCAGTAGTGGTGGGTATATGTTAATATCAAATCAATTGACATTTCCCTGATTTGTTTATTTACAACGTCCGGTAGCCGTACTACGGATGGCTGAAACGTGCTCACGTCCGGTCAATTAAACGCTCCACCGATGTCGGCCGCGACTCGAGCGCCGCAGCCCGAACATTTCGTTACGGTTGATACGTCACCTATGACTTGGCACTGCGCTTTACTTTTTGAATGACACATATAATAAAAGACTTCTTGATGCTTTTGTTTCAGCTACGTTATTACATAGTTCTGTAATGAATTTATTTTAGAATAGAAAAATTAAAAGCTAATATGAACATGTACCTATAGTGTTAGAAGACGTTAGACGTCTTTTACTAAGATCCGAAGACGGTTGTCCGATTTAAAAATAATTTCTGATGATATTAGAAAAACATAATAATATAAATTATTTATGTTAACTTAACGCTTTTATCCCGTTATCCTGTCCCAGGGAGGTAGTCAGGAAATACCTAGTGTCAACACACTCCGTACTCCGCTTTCCACCAAATTCTTCCACCCTTTGTCCTACCAGAGCAAGCAAATGATAATAATTTAAATATAATCATTCCCCCGATTGCGAATCGAACCCACAACCAGTTGCGTTCATAGTAAGACGTTGTCACATTGCGGCACGTCCAGCCTTTCGTATAAATTATAGAACCATAATATGAAAATTCGATTGTATTACAATTTCGTTGATTTTAAATTGTAAACGTACCTATTCTGCTTTTAACTGGTAACTTAACTGCACAATTTATTACTGCCTACATCATCGTCGAGAGTTACAAGGTAATTCTCATTTCAGATGACACAGTGGACTCGAATTTTAATTGCTAAACACATAAACACACCACTTGAACCCCAATTGGTGTTGTCTTGGAAGATGAATTGTCTTCTTACTGGACGTACTTCTAGCTCGCTGTAACAATTTATCTTTGTTATATTACGCCTCATGGCATCAGCGACTGAAACAAATTAAACGTTCCTTTGTGTATATAATCATTTCTGATGATTGCATTCTTGAAGCTGCTTCATTAAATTTTGCTTGTATTTTGAAGTCGTTATAGCTTTTGGAAATTAGTGAAAAGATATAGGTAATAAATTATTCTCTTTTACTCATTATATAGCAGCTTCAATGGCAAAGTTTACTTTGATATTTTGTACAGTGTGTATTATTTAACGGCATTTATCATTTGAATTTACATACATACATATATATCATCACAACCTCCCGTACTGTCCTATTATAACAGAATGAACTAGGCTATTCATTGGTTTATCTCGATCCAGTCAATAATTCCGTATAAAACGCATATTTATGTTAATATTATCAGATAACGACACCTGCCAGAAACAAGATTCACGTCAAGATAACGCGCGTTCCCTATAAATGACATTACGTTGATTGTGTATTGTGAGTGCGCACTCACGCTCTGGGACAGCAGCCCAACACGCACGGACTCAAAACGACATAAGTCACGCCCACCACTTGATTATTATATCGTCGTGATGCCAGAGACACGCGCGTGAGGTATTAGGACTATACTAGATCTGAGACAAACAGCCAAACATATTTTTTATTCGATTCATTTTTGGTTTATATATAACATGCCGAGTGTCATCGTGCCGCAGCACGGTGTTTAAGCGATTGGTTATGATTTTATTTAATGTATTATCGTTTCACTGTTTTCGTAAGACAAAGTACGGCGTTGAGTGACGGAAATGTAACGCATAAAGTATAGGTTTTGGGCGGCAAATGGAATGGACTGACTTCACGTTATGTTCTCTATCCATTGCATAACAATGCGAGAAAAGCTTGCCTTGCACAGGAAATAAAGAAATATAAGTTTGTAATGTGAATAATTATTTTATTAGTGAATACGACACACAAAGTATAATAGTAAATATTTGTGATATATATAATATTTACGTTCGTACAAAAGCAACTTATAATTTTTTTTTCATTCATGTCGCTATAGTTTAATAAACTTACAGTTTAATCTTAATCTACGATTTCTAAGACCGGCTTACTTTGGCGACATGTATAGATATTTATGTATATCAGACGTAACTTTCCTTTGTATTCTTGCGACGTCCGTATGAAAGGAGCCTAATCAATATATCTTATAAATTACTGCATGAAAATCCGCCCACTTCCTAGCTATTAAAGTAAACAACTTCGACACGTATTAATCAAACACACAAAGGCTTTTGTAAATAGATAGTATTATATTGCGTTATGTGTATACTAAGTGAGACGCCATCGTGAATGGTAACGAAGACGTGAAATGTAAGATACCAACAGATTATAGAAGTAAACAATAAAAATTGTTTTATCGCACGACCTTTACCTATTTTTTAATACTTGCCATGCCATTTTATTTAATATATTATTGAACAGAGCGTGACTTTTTCTTACGATTTTGAAACCATGTTTATGGACCTCAATTTTTTTCAAAAAAGTGTAAAGACTGTTTATTTATTATGTTTATTATGTTGTGCGATTTCTCCTTTTAACAGAATTTGAAATGCTTTAACTTAAACCTTTTAAGTCGCTGTTTTTGTATGAAACCTTGTATGTATGTATGTATATCATTGTATGAAGTAAAGAACACATTAGTAAGCCTTACGCACAAATCGCTTTCTTGTCTCCAAACACCATTTAGGCAGTTAAGCCAATACTCACGACGTGTCATTATACGGCGAGGCCCAATTACCCTCGTGCTATATCCTCGGAACAATCATACAAGCTCGAGCGATTTAGAACCTTATTTCAAGGAATACAGAGGCAATAGTCGGTAGTATGAATGTTAATAAGATAATAGATTATGATTTAGCGCATTGTTTGTTATTTTCACGCACCGTGGCGGCTGGCGGCGAGATCCTATTGACGGTGTTATATTCGGCAACAGTGCAACGTATTCTGTCTTCATAAACTTGTAATTTAGAATGGAACATATCTTATTTAATAAGAGATGATCTTTCTTATTATTTCTTTTTCTCAAATTAATAAATTTGCGTTTTATGTATGTACTTGTGTCTTAGGTATATTATTTTTGATTGAAATCTTGACAAATGCCTTAAAAATATTTTTAAGGCATTTGTTAACATGTAATATTTAAATAAAATAAAAATAGCCTGAGCCTTGTTAAAAAAACTTTTATTTATTTGTATAGATATGTAAGTAAATAAGTATTATAAATGTTGTAATTAATTAAAATATAATTGGTTTACTATTACAACTATTCTAAGACAAAGTGCGGCGTTGAGTTCCACCACTCAACACGCAATGTCTCAGATACCGTGGAAAGCCAAGTACGGAGTGTCTTGACACTAGATACTTCCTGCCTACCCTGCTATGCGGGATAAAAGCGTGAAGCTAAAAAGAAAAAAACTATTCTAAAACTAACTTCCTACAAAATCTATTGGTATATTATCAATATGCAAGTGCGTACCCCAACTCAAGTGTACTTTCTACCACATCCCTCTTATATTTCAATGGACCGGACAACTCAGCAAGATCAGAAGTGATCAAAGCACCGGACACTTGTAGGTACTCTACGAGATGTGATGGTGTAGGTTGCAAGGTAACCACTTGTCTGCTATTCGTATTATCATCTTCAATTTTCCGTAAAAAATTATAAATTATTGAATTTTAAAATTACGAGAATTTCTTTTTCTTAAATTCACGCTTTTATCCCGTATAACAGGGTAGTCAGAAAGTACCTAGTGTTAACATTCTCCGTACTTCGCTTTTCACTGAATTCGAGACATTGCGTTTTGAGAGATGCCACTCTGAGATGAACTCAATGCCACTGTTTTGTCTTTACCAGAAAGTGGAAATAATTTCTAATACAAATTTAATCAAATCCATCAAATCAAAATCGAATCAAATCAAAAAAATTTAATCATATATGGATATTTAAAAACGTGTCCTAAATAAAAAAAATGAGTTACATAAATATATGTTGAGTATATACGAGTTACATAAATACTCAGAAACAATAATTAGGATGGCTTCATTTAATGTACACATTTGGAACACCTTTAACTGACAAATTAGGGACAAGATGTATTCGTGTTGAAAATCCCGCCCACTCCTCTAGACGCAGTCGCACTTGTACGGTGCTCATGTACGATACATACATCAGTATGCGCTGTTTTAATCTTGTTTCAAACATTTTTTGCTGATTTTGTTGCCATTCGTCTTCATCGTTTGTCTTTTGAAAGCATTTCAGTTAAAACTTTAATAGCAATTTATTTAAAACGGTAAAAGCTAGACTTTTTTTTCAAACTGTCGATACAAACAATTGATATAGGAATACAATGTTATTACTAATAATATTAGTATTAAAACTTGCCCCAATTAGCAGATAACGATCGAATATACGTGGCGACTTGTCAGAATCTTGAATCTATTTTTCAAACAGATATTGTTCCGGTAATAGTTTCTTGCCGCGTATAGGCGTTGGGGAGTGAAGGAATAAAAGTCCATTAAAATTATCACTCACATTTCCTAGCTAGAAACGTCATCGTTGTTCAGTTAATATTTACAAATTACATAGGGGAAATAATTATAGTTTAATAATACTACGTAAACAACTTAGCGTTTAGTTGCAAATGTGTAGAATTTAAAAATTGAAAATATTATCAAAAGTTTTAATAATAATATATTCATAGGAAATAGTTAATTATTTTTTAACTTCATTATATCGAATAAAACTTAACACATTGATTACATCAATCGGGCGAGTATGAAATAAATTATTTAAATTGTGTAACACTTATTGATGACTAAGAAAGTGTTATGCGGGAGTTTTGAGTACATCCTGAATTCTATTTGCGGACTGCCGCTAGAAACTGCGGAAGGATCCGTGACTCATTATGTAACACATTCTCGTATACGTACATATTATAATACTGCAACCATACACCACTTATAAATATCGGTATTGTATTCGAGACATGAATATGCAATCCCGTGGGGATTAAGAAAAAAGAGACTTCCTAAAATTATAAATAAAATATTTAACCTTGCGTATATTGCTAAGTTATAAATGTTTTTATATGTTATTTACAATTGGGTTTTATTAGCTGCAATTTTGAAATACATACTTAAAATCGAAACTGAACTTAGACTCAATATAATACTTTCGTTGTTTGAAATATCTATAATTATTAAATATAGTATTTGTTTCCATGGTAAAGCATTTTGTTATTCCGTTTCCATCGTAGCTAAGGTGTAACGACTGTAATTCCCTCGCAATGACACAGTCAGACGTTGCATTTGCAATTACATACAAATTATAGACTAAGGTATAAACCCGCTACGTCTCATCGTTTGCGCCGCGTCGCGTCGCCTCGCGCTTATATTAATACTAAAGTTCCGTTGGTTCGGTTGGTACGACACAATTTGCGATATTATTCATTATAATGGCGTGCAAATTTTTTTATTGATATTTTTTTTATACTTAGACTAATATATTTTTCATGCTTCACGCTTTTCATCCCGCATAGCAGGTAAAGTACACAGAAAGTACTAGTAAAGACACTCACACACTCACATTGCTGTTAAGTGGTTCAACTCAACGCCACACTTTTTCTTAGCAGACCGAGAGAGTGAAAATAATTGAAATATAATCACTCCCCCGAGTGGGGATCGCACCCACAATCAATCGCGTTACAGTCAGACGCTGTCCCACTGCGCCACGACCGTCCTCTTCTATTATATTTATAAAATAGCAACAATATGCAGAAACTAAAGATTTTACTCATGTATCCTAAGGTAATGTTTATAGTCATAATCGTAACGGCGCATTAACGGCGCCTAACGTGCTCTTCCAAGCACAAAATAGGTCATGCATATATAAATAATGTTATACCTATTGACTTCTTATACCAGAGATGTCAATAAGTATAATAGTGATTATATATTAATATAATACAGTCCATTTGAACTGTTTTTATATTGATTAAACTTAACATCAATGTTTACAATATATTACAGATATCGATAAAATTATATATTTTCCCAAGAATTATAAAAGCCAATTAATGAATGCATTTTTATCTTTAATCAAAGTGTTTTCGGCATTTTGTAATTCTGAGAAAAAAACGGCTCTTGATTGCAACCTTGCCGCTTGCTGTCTCGCGGATGTTTATTCATGCGGAGGCTTCGCTTACTTTTTACTAAAAAAATATATATCGCTGCAACCAGTTATTATTTAAAGTTGCGTTTCGCTAGGCGCAGACAGCCGCGAGGTGGAACAATTACTTACTGTGCTTTGAATACACATTATTAACTGTGTTTTGCTTAACACGACGATATTGTATGTACACAAGTCGTTAATAAGACATACAAATTGTGCCCTCGACTTTCTCCGCGCGAAATTCAACATCTCTGGATCTTCATTTTACAATTCATTCTAAAATAAAAATTACAATTCTAAAGTAAAAGTTGCCTCGAGACATCAGCTGCCAGTGAAAATCACTTCGAAATAAGTGCAGCCGTTCCAGAGATTTGCAGAAACAAACAGACAGATAGATAGATAAATATTTTTAACGGTCTATAATTTTACTGTACACACATACCTTAACCTTAAGTGAAAATCAGATATTTTGTTATTACAAACAAACATTCCCCTTTTAGTAATGCGTATATAATTTTAGTTATATGAAAATTTTATTCTTTGTACATAAATTGATTAAAACTCATATATATATATATATAATATTATATATATATATATATATATATATATATATATATAATAAAGAAAAGTCTCTACATTAGTATGTTCATATAGGTTCAAACTAACTGTCTAGATAAAAAAATAATATACTTACCTAAGATTTTTTTATATAAACATATTTTTGCCCGTCCTGTAAAATTAGGTATGCCTGACTTAGTCCCTTTAGTAAATAACCGATTCAAGTATACTTACTGTAGTCATTATTGCATTACCATACACACCTAAGCAACCTAACTTTAAATGCATCTGTAGTTAAACTAATGAAGAAGACCAGAAAAATCAAGTGACTTCCTTTAAAATATATATAATTTTTTATTTATATGAAAAAGAACTCTTTATTGCTGCACTTTTAAGTGCGCAAGGCTGATACGAGGCTGGTCTTGATGATAATTAATAACCGTGTCGATATTCTCACTCTCCGATATCAGTGTCGCAGTGCGTTTCATTAAAAATGATCATTTGTCAATTCCCGCATGGTTTATTCATCTGAGTGGACGTCTCAAAGTCGGTCAGTTACTTGATCATCAATCAGTCATGAAATAAATAACACTTATTTTTACATTCACGCTTTTATCCCGCATCAGCAGCGTAGACAAAAAGTATTTAGTGTCAAAACACTCCGTACACCACTTGGGGCCAGTCGTGGGGCAGTGTCACAGCGTCTGACTGTAAACGCGATTGATTGTGGATTCAATTCCCACTGGGGGTAGTGATTATATTTAAATTGTTCCCGCTTCCTCGCTCTGGTAAGACAAAGTGCTGCGTTGACCGCCACTCAACACGAAATGGATCGAATTCGGTGGAAAGGTGAAGTGTAGTGAAATTAAGTAACGCTTAACAACTGCTACTAAATACCTTTATCTTATCTTTAGACATTTTTGTAATAAATATTCTATTTTATTATGAATATTTGTTAAAGTAGTACTAAATTACTTTGATCTCCGCGTCCTGTTCATCAGGCAAGGTCACCAGGGTGGTTGGTCTATCTCTTCACTTTTTCTAATATTACTTTTGTGCTCAATTCAATTGTATAGAATATGAATCTTATCTTAAAAGGCGATGTTCCACGCAAATGTCTCTTAAAAAGAGAAAGAAGCTTTTCTCCTTGATATCAAATATATTGTATGTATTTATAGGAATGAAACTAATATTTGTAGTGTATACGTACGCTATTTGCCCACTTTAAAAACAAGTATGAGGCTAAAACTTATACTAAGTTTGTAATAAAATGTCAATCATTGATATTTTATCAATTAGACAATTCCAATAAAGGACAAAACTTGTTTTACTTAATTTTTTTTTAATTATATATTGATTAAAATATTAACTGGAAATTTGCGCCATGCGTCTTTAATCTGATAAAACTAATTTTACGATCACTATAAATAAGCAATAAACGTAGTCGCGCGCCCGCTTGATTCAATGTTATTTCACTTATGTAATAAATATGCTGTACCTTGAGACAAGCTTTAATACTTTAACTCCTAAAGCTGATGCACACTGTTGTTGTTTGTCGTTATTGTTGACATAGTTATATAGTAAAATAGATTTTGTTCTATTTTTTCACACGATGACGTGAAGATGTTAAAACACAATGTTTTATTTAAGAAACGTACAAAAAATTCAACGTAGTAGAGTTCGAAGCTGCATCCTTAAAATAGCCCAAGCACATCGCACAGCGGGCTAGTCAGAAAGAACTTAGTGTCAAGACATTCTGCACGAATTTGCGGTATTGTGTTTTAAGTGAACTTAACTTCGAATTTTATCTCACCACACAAAAAAATATATTTTAGTACAATATAAAAGAAATTTCATTCTGTGAATTGCAATTTTAAATACTTTATATAAAATGTCCAAGTGTGTACGAGTCTTAAGCAACATAAGCAGTGCACTTTTATGCGAAGCGTTGGCCTTGAGCGCCGCAGATAGTTTCGATAATACGCGCCTTGGAATATGTTAATGCGATATTGAGCGAGCTTCACATAGGTGATGCTTGCTAAGTTTTGTTTTCTTTTGGCAAGCAAATTGCGGCTTACCTTTTATATTACTTTCATACAAGTATAATCCTTTGTATTGGTCTGATTTATTGACGGACTGCTTGTTAGACTAATTAAATTATATTTTAAATAAATATATTTGTACAAAGTTTGAATTAACTCTATGCAAAGCAATTATCCTTTATTTCATGTAATGTATCATATCATATCATAATCTGAATAAGAAAAAAAAATTTCAAACTATTATACTATTTGACTTGCAATTGCAGCACGTCATAATAACGAACACTCTACTACCATGAATTTTTCACATAACCCCGCTCATTTGTCTGAATTACAAACCTATACAATAAAAGCATGTAAGAGAAATATGCAAAGCTATATCGCAAACGATCGATCAGATAGAAATGCCTTTTAACTAGATAGCACGAGGCTAATGGAGACTTGCGCTGGACGTCGAACGTATTTCTTCTCTTTGCATTGGTAACTGATCTTAGAAATTATGTATGTTATTATTTTTTGTCCTTACACTTAAGCTATCTAGATTCCTTACAAACTGTCTTTGAAGATGTTGAGATATATCTGAATATAAGGAATAAAAGCAAGAAGCTTTTTTAGCTTGATGATGATGATATAGTTTTTATTCACAATGTTATGCATTAGAAATTCAAAAACCTCTGGTATTTAAAGTTAAGATGTTTGTATGGTAATATATATAATGTATATTTATAAATTACATAGGTATTAATATATAATGCCAAAAAGAGCTGAAACTAAAGAGTTGTTATATGTATAAAACCAAAATTTTGTTTCAAAAATGTTTTTGCAAATAAAGTATTTTTATTTTTATAAATATGTAATTGCCAAGTAAATTTAAATGATTACATATTTTACTTGTTCAAAATATATTTACTTATAAGTATCAAATGACTAACAGATAACACTCTAAGTTGTAACCTAATCGCCTATAAATATTTGAGCTATAATGAAACATGTCGTTGTATGGAATGTGCGTTAAGACAGATAGGGATCATGCTTGGGGTGGCATGTGATAATAACGACGCGTGCATTCTGCTCACAAAGAACCAGAGATCGTACATCACTGGCCGCATCGTGGCCAGTATTGTTTATTTGTAAATATACTTCAGATCGAATAATCAAGAACTGGAAGTTATTCCAAAGAGACCACAGTAACTTAAGGTTTTAAATTTTAATAACTTATTCTTGTATTAATAATAAAAATATATTAAAACTGTTACATAGTAACTATATCGTGCTAGTTGTTACTATTACGTAGTTTATTTTATACATTATGGATGGGAAATTTAGTGATAATATAGATCATAAATAATTTTTAATTAATAATAAAGATTTTCTTGGTCTTCTTACTGTTGAAGAAGTCTCATTAAAATGATAGAAATTCTTTATTTTTGACAAAGCCAACTACAAAAG
This sequence comes from Dryadula phaetusa, assembly GCA_032432895.1. Classification (NCBI taxonomy): domain Eukaryota; kingdom Metazoa; phylum Arthropoda; class Insecta; order Lepidoptera; family Nymphalidae; genus Dryadula; species Dryadula phaetusa. The sequence goes on along the minus strand of JAOYRS010000080.1, from coordinate 9,953,588 downwards.
ATTTTAATAGATAAATCCCAATCGTGCAAAGCCGGGTTATTGCTAATAAAGATCTCTAAAATACGACCTTTGGAGAACGGGGCTCACTGCATAATCGTAAGTCTTATGGGTTAGATTCCCAATCATAAAAAAATATACAAATATATTTAGTTATTTTTTAATTATTCTTGAGAAAAATAAATAAATATATACAACTCTAATTGGCTATTTTAAAATTAAATCATAATAAGTCTATATGTAATCCTTCATATAAATGTCAACGGGTCGGACTGTCTGCTGTCTCGATAAACTTAAGATCAGAGCCACATCTAATCTATTTAGCCTGCAGACATGCGTGTTCTAGTAATTTATTATTCATGAGCGAGCGACGCCGCGAGGCGAGCCTCGCTGTACAAACCGGAGCATATTTAAATTTATATTGCCAATGCTAGGATGAAGGCAGTATTTTGCATGTTAAAAACTGTTTTCGTTGTTATGCACTACATCTGCTATGGCCGTACTGTTATGATCTACATATTGAGATAGATTGCGAAAGTTTCTTGAAAAAGGTTTAAAGAAATAAAATGATATTTATGTTCACACATCATCGATTTATTACTTATTTACTGTAAAATTATTTATTTATTATTATTACGGTTAAAATTAAAAAGATAAAAATATTAATAAAAAGTAATTTTATGCTCATCATAATAATAGAATATAAAAATAACAGTTAGTTAAGAAAAAGTTTCAATATATATTTTCATCTGCCAGTCTCACACGTAGTTTTATCGTGCGTATTTCAAATATGGCTTTATAAAGCTTAAATCTAAACTTGAAAAAATATTCAATGAAATATGAAATATTATAGGTAATAAATAATGTTTAATTATAAGATAATTGACTTTTGCGACGATTCTAAACGTATTAATCGCGTATATTTTGGTATTTATAATACATTTTTGGAAACCTGACGTTTCGGACACTTTGCGTCAGTAGTCCGTGGTCACAGCAGGCTGAGGTGGCATTTGTCTTGTCTTGTCTTGTCTATTTGTTGAATGACACAAATATCTCGATATTTTTCATTAGCAACATTTAATTATGTCTGAGCAATAACTATAATTCCTCCAGACGGTTAACACAATACGCGTATAGTGTATACATCACGAGCGACCCGCGGCGACGCGTGACGCGACTTGGCGATGATAAACATTGTATACGGTTATCTAACGGCAGAGCGCCACGCGACCACTGGGTTTATTATACTCTTCAAATAAGCAATATTATATTAATATTTCGAAAAATTTTTTTTTAGCTTCACGCTTTTATCCCGCGTAGGTAGACAGAAAGTACCTAGTGTCAAGACACTCCGTACTTCGCTTTCCACCGAATTTGAGACATTGCGTGTTGAGTGGTGGAACTCAACGCCGCACTTTGTCTTACCAGAGCGAAGAAGTGAAAATAATTTAAATATAATCACTCCCCGGAATGGGGATCGAACCCACAACCGATCGCGTTACAGTCAGACGCTGTCCCACTGCGCCACGACCGGTCTCAAAAATTGTAAAGTTTGGATTAAAGGTGCATGTGTGCTCGCGCTTCGAAAAAACGTATCTTTACATATTTTAAGACTTTTATATCAAAATATTACATTTTTTTACCATTTGTTCTCTTCAAATATAATTTTACTTAAATAATGACTTCACGACAATAATTCTATTAATTGTCACAGACGAACATCACTTTAGTATTCTTGGATAAAATAAATACTTGGATAAATAAATCAATGTAAATTAACAAATAAAACTAATAATTTAGGTCTGACCCAGTTCTCTTACTATAAATTAAATCATAATTACTTGAGTACCAGCACAGTAGCGGCACAGTACCGGTACAGTACCGAGCGGCTAGCACACATTTAATGTGAACGAACGATCATAAACATGCATCGTTATGGGTCTGCATTTGCAACACAATAGATCCGAGTTGCAACTTGTTCTGACAAATGTAGACCAACTTATGAATTATTATCTCATATGCTATTTGGGACTCGTTTTAGATTTTACTTATCTCCCATACCCACAAATAATTGTTAAGGAGTCACTCCGTTCCCTATTTAAAGTAATATTATATTTAAAGTAATATTATTTTAAAAATATCGATTTCCCTATTTCTCTTTCTTATATTTCTACTTCGCCATGTTGGGACAAGAGTAACTCTTCATTTCGATCGATCTAGAAAACAACATTTAATTTCACTTCATGTTCTGTCATTTCACCTCGCCTCATCCAAAACTGAACGTAGCCAGTTTGGTTTGGGACAGCCACCCACCTACCTGTTAGAGTACCCCAATATTGTTTGTTAATGAGCTAAACTCTATTATTTCTCTATGAATCTTTATGTACTTATTGACTGTAAACGCGATTAGTGGTGTTTTCAACTCTCATAAGGGGGATTGATTGTATTTTAAATATTTTCATTGCTCCGCTCTCGTAGGACAAACGGACCACATTTAACAGGCAACGTCTCGAATTCGTACGTAAAGCTTATAGAGACAGACAGACAGTAAAGCGAACAGAGACTAGGACACTGGATTCCCTGGACTAGGACGACCGTGCTATGCGGAGTAAAGTAAGAAGTTCAGCCAAACATAACAACAACGTTAAACAAAACTCGCTCTATTTTGTAAATAAGTCTTATAACACAATGATAATTATTTTTATACCTTTACTAAATTTCAATTGAGCAACTGATATTTTATCATCTCATTAAACTGGTTTTAAACAACCCATGAATATTTTTTACCCGACATGTCGGACTTTGTTATTAGAGTGTGTCATTTAAATCAATCAAATAATTATTTTATTGAATACGACTTTATATACACACATTAAACATGAAGCAGGTCGTGGCGCAGTATGACAGCGTCTGACTGTAATCGCGAACGGTTGTGGATTCGATCTCATTCGGGGGAGTGATTATATTTAAAATTATTTTCACTTCCTTGCTCTGGGTGAGACAAAGTACGGCGTTGAGTTCCACCACTCAACACGCAATGTCTCGAATTCGGTGAAAAGCGAAGTACGGAATGTCTTGACACTAGGTACTTTCTGTCTAGCCTGCTATGCGGGCTAAAAAAACGTGAAGCTAAATAAAAATTAAACGTGCTATATAAATGTTCAATATATGAAGTGAGGGACGTATTTGTACGTAGGAAGGTATTTGTAACTGGATTCACATTGTTTGTTGTATTTAATCGGATATAAAAATAACAACGCTTACAATAATCAATTAACCTCTTTTATACAATTAACGCTTTGTATCCGAACACAATGTTTTACAATAATTAAGTGATAAAAATGCCACTTTTTATCGAACGCTAAATAAATTAACGAACAAAGCCCACAATAATGTTAAAACGTAGAAACAAAAAATATCTTATATTCATTCACAGGAAATCGTAAAAAATGCATACAGTCATTGCGGAAATTAAACAGGACCACAAAAAATATAATGAATATATATTTTTATTATCTTTACTTACACAGACCTCTTACGAGTTACCTCTGCCGTGATTCGCAAATAAAATTAATAATAAACCACTCTTTACATAATTATGCTGTTAAAACTATTAACTACAAAATTCAACTTGTGTAGTATAATATTTACAAAACGCGCTACTACAGTGTCGTAGTTAGATAGGTTTTTTAGCTTCACGTTCTTATCGCGTTTTAAGAGTGGAGGAACTCAACGCTGCGCTTTGTCTTACCAGAGCGAGGCATTGCGAATAAATTTGAATATAAATATTTCCCCGAATGGGAATCAAACCCACAACCAATCGCGTTTACGGTCCCACTTTAATTTTTTATTAAAAATGTTTCTATTTTTTGCAATAGGTATATCGTATTTGTCTGGCGAAAACTTCCTGGATGAGTTGGACAATGGCGCGGAACTTTGCCAACTGGCGGCGGTCATCCACGAGCGCGCGCGAGAGGCCCTCGACCAAGGACTCATTGTGGGGGTGAGTAATGAATTAAAGTATCCTAATAAGGAATCGTCGAGGTCGGTCATGGCGCAGTGGGACAGCGTTTGACCGTAAATGCGATCGGTTGTGGGTTCGATTCCCACTTGGGGGACTGATTATATTTACATTACTTTCACTTCATCGCTTTGGTAAGACAAAGTGCGGCTTTGAGTTCCATCAATCAATACGCAATATTTCGAATTCGGTGGAAATTACGGATTATCTTGACACCAGGTACTTTGTTTCTGACCTGCTATGCGGGGGATAAAAGCGTGAAGCTAAAAACAGAACAGATTCATAAATAGTTAGATAATGTTGTGTAGGGGCGTGTTGATAAATGAAACATACGAAAAAAAAGCAAGGCCCGGAACTTACATGGAAGTGCAAGCTAAGTCATACGAGTTATAACACGTTAGCTACCTAGGCAGCAACATCTGCTCACGGCTCGAAATTCTTCATTTCCTGTTTCAAAGGTTTTATAAATGATAAATAGGAACTTAGACGAAAAGTAAGAGCGTGGAGTGGCTTGCAACAATGTGTTCGCTTTCATCAAATAATAGTAATAATAATAATTCTTCCTAATTTACTTGCTAAAGAACGATATGTTGTATACTCATAGCATTTAACATACTTAACCTTCTTCACAGCCGGTGCCAGCGATCCGCGGTCGTTGCTGGCAGCGCGCGGCGCGTCGCAGCTTCTTCTCACGAGATAACGCTGAGAACTTCATCACTTTCTGCCGCGAGCTCGGCGTTCACGAAAACTTGCTGTTTGAGAGCGATGACCTCGGTAAGAGCAAAACTGTGAAAAATATTATTTTTTAACCTTTAGTACAGTACATGCAGCAGTACATGCTTTATCTACTTCCGCTTCCACCCAATATAGAGACATTGCACGCTGAGTGTCGAACCAACGCCGCACTCTGTCTTACCAGAGCGGAGAAACAATCACAGTCTTAAATATCATCATTTCCTTTCAATTGCGTATACAGACAGACGTTTTTCTACTGTGCAGCGACAGCCTCATAGCCTTTAGTATAAGAATCTAATTTATTATGTTCTAAGAACATTTTTTACGAAGTTATGTTTCAAAATTAAACTTAAAACATCGTTAAAACGAATTGCAAATATACTTGAAATGCTCTTTGTCTTTTGTTTTACCTTTACGGTAAATAATAAACTTTAAATTGCTTTTAGTCCTACATAACCAACCACGCCAAGTTATCCTCTGCCTGCTGGAAGTCGCACGTCTTGCAACAAAGTTCAATGTGGAGCCACCGGGGCTCGTCCAGCTTGAGAAGGAGATTGCGTTGGAGGAGCGAGATTCCGGCCTCGACTCCGCCATGTCTGGGGCCGCGTGGCAGTTCCGGGACAACTCGCCCTCACCGACCAGGGAAAAGTACGTTGTAAAATTAAAAGTTTTAAAAAATTCAAACTTTTCCCTAGCTACGTAGTCGAAAAATAAAAGAGCGTCGAACCCCACGATCCCTACATAATTATTTGTTTGTTCTCATCTACTGTCATTAAGTCCTGCATCGACTATTTACTACTATAAAATTTGTAACCCAAAAGGTATTAAATTTGCAACTTAAGTTATACTTACCATAAGTTAGATTTATAATATAATTTTAAAAAAATATCTTATTCTTAATAAGGCTTTCTTAATATTTTTTTAAACATTATTTTTTCTCTGTCAACGTCGAGTACTTTTAAATAACATTTAAATATCTCGAGATTAATTTGCACATTTTAAACACATTCTTATGGTATTGTACGAATGAGTAATTGATGCTAAAAAGTCTTTCATATATTTTACAGGTCTGTAGCGGAACCGTTGCCATCTTCGCCGGAACCTACCGATGGTAAGCAGCATTTCCGTTAATAAATAGTAATGCTTCGTTTTACGTATTTACGTATGTATACTATCTATTGGAACGACAAATATCCCTTCTGGACGTTTACTAAATCCTCTAAAGAATTATAATTTAGTGAAAAACTAACTTATTTACTAAATTGTTTTGTAAATTATAATCAACATCGCATATGGTATGTGCAGGTCCTCAGTCATTGCCAGACAACGTGGACGCGGAGAGTACCAAGTCTGGTGCAACGGACAGCAGCAGCGACACCGACGTGCCACTGAGACCTACTAACGAACTCGATAAGCGGGTACGTTACTCCCATACACAATGTTTTTAAATAGAACAGAACAGTTTAAAGCACAGACCGGAGTAGATACCGAGTATATATTAAAAGTGTTGTTTTTTATTCGCTAATCATGTCAAGACTAATAAAGTTGAAAGATGACATGACGTCATATGTGGACACATGATGCCATATGTGGAACTTACTGAAGTAAGTTAATTAAAATAGCGCTGAAATACGTGCTCTCAAAAGTATATATCCTGAAGTCCTAGGCTTTCTGTACTTAAAATTCATGAGATATATGAGATCGAATATAGTTGGGCTAAATAGAAGAAGGTTAAAATAGATTTCACGGCAGCTTTGGTTTAAGAGAATATATAAAACAGTAAAAGTAAAAGTTTTTTTTCCGTCTAAACTAATATTATAATTATAACAATTAGGTGCAATTAGTAACTCGTCTGATGGAGCGCGGCTGCAACTGCGGCTCAGGAAAATGTTCGAAGCTATTAAAGGTGAAGAAAGTCGGCGAAGGACGCTACAACATCGCCGGCAGAAACGTGTTCATCAGGGTTTGTAGTATAAAAATTCATAACAAAATTCAGCATCATTAATATTATATTTCCTCTAAGTTATTGAGGAAGAAGTCACTAATAATATGATTTTCTTCAGTTGCTGAAGGGCCGCCACATGATGGTGCGCGTGGGTGGAGGCTGGGACACGCTCGAGCACTTCCTCTCTCGCCACGAACCCTGCCAGGTGCGCCTCGTGACGCAGGGCCGCCGCGACGTGCTGCCATTGCCGCCGCCACCCGCCACGCCCGCACCGCCACCGGCACCTCCCGCACCCCCCGCCGCACGCACCACGCCCTCGCCCTCTCCCTCACTGACCAAGGAACCGTCCTCCACATTGGCCACCTCCCCTTCGCACTCACCCACACCGTCTCCCGCCAGCAGCAAGAATTCGCTAGTAAAAGAGCCGTCACTTTCCCGCAATTCCCCTTCACCTGCCAGCAGCAAGAACTCCTTGGGTAAAGAGAACTCCTTCAGTAACGTGTCCCCCGCAAACAGCAAAGCTTCCTCGATCAGTGGGAAAGCTTCGCCAGTAGACTCCAAAGTTAATGCTAAAAAGAACGGAAAAACGTCACCAATTGATATAAGACGCACCTCCACTCCGAAGCCCGTTCCTGCTAGAAACCGCTCCGCTCTCACCCTGCCTTTGAAAGACGAAAAGAAGTCTCCTGCACGCGCCAGGAAGCAGTCCGCACCTGCCAGCTTCAGCACGCCCAACACTCCCACTGGCAGGTCTAACCGAACGCCCACGGAACTGCGCAAATCTCTAACTTCGAACGCCTTAGTCACCGCGCCTAAGAAGTCCAGAAGCATGAGTATTGCGAGCCCAAAAGATACCAAGTTTTCTGGGGCGGAGAGGTCGATTCAGCCCAAGAAGAGCAACATCGCGAGCAGCCCCTCCGAGCTGGGGGCAGCGCGCAAGGCACGCAGCCAGAGCCTCGCGTCGACGCCCGTCAACGAGCCGCGCCGGCCCCTGCTCGCACACGCCAAGACGCGCAGCATGAGCCTGGCGGGGGGCGGCGCCGCGGGGGGGCTCACGCAGGCCGCCATCGAAGAGAGCATCCGCCTGTCGCTGGAGGCGAGCATCGCCGATCACACCTCGCCCAAGAAGCCTTTCTTGCACATCAAAGCCAAATACAGGAGTCCTCCGCCACGGGAGGTGCCGCCCAGATAAGTGCGGCGGCATCTTGCACCTCATTCCATTAGCTTTTAAACTCTGACACTAATAAGTATAGCCGAGTGGGAGAGACGTCGGGAGTTCAATTACTATGTTAAGTTTCGTGTAAGCGTTATTTAGATCTCCTAAGCAATCTCATATAAATCTCCGCGCAGACGGCCCGCGCGCTCGCGGCGCTCCGGGCGGCTTCGGGAGGCTAGTCATAATTAATTTCGTATAATTATTTAATTATATCTAAAGTAATCCTAAATATAATTATGTAATTTAATTGTCACTTTCTAATTGCAATAATTGATTAATTTATGTTTTAACTATGTGAAGAATATTTTTAGTGTATAAATTATTTTAATCTGTAATAATTGTATTTTGCGTTGGAGGCACTCAGCCCTCGGGTGTAGAGACGTGTTTGTTCTTTTTTCTATTGTGATATTTCTCTACGCATCATCTCTTGTATCGCTTTATGTATTCGCTATGTACTCGTCTGTAGCCAGCTTAAGTATAGTTAGCAAGTATTATAGTAGTAGGCGTCGCGCGACATCACGCGACATCACGCGACATCACGCGACCACACGCGGTACAAACTACAAATACTGAAAGTCCACACATCATCTATTTTCGTACAAGGAAATGATATAAAATATTTTTGCACTTAGATAAAAGCACTAGCTAGATACAGAAGTTATTGTAAAGTCGATCCATTGAACACTCAAAGGGAAAGCACCTCCACTGAAATAGTTTAAAAATCAAATTTGCAGTTGAAGGCAAGACGTTCACTATTCTATGGCATTTAGTCTATAATATTGATGGTATAATATTGTCTTCCGTACCCTGGACTACACACGAGCACGGCGCACGCAGCACGTGACGACGGGTGACGTACAAACAAACTGCCGATCTACCATTGCAATATTGTGCCAACAGTTTTATCATTGTGTATGGTTAAAATAAACTTTTTGATATTCATTACATCTGGTTGTTTTAATCATCTGTATGCGCTTGTACCATCCTCATGTTAATATCACCTCATCGTAATTTATTAGTTGAGCTACAAGTATTATAAAACTGAGCTTCGACGCATACTTCAATACTAGTCTTTATTGCACCTAAAAATAAAACTACTGTAACAATTTAAATAATTATATAATAGTAATTAACTTAAAAGGTTATCTTGGCGACACTTAAAACGCAGTTAGTTGTGGGTTTGATTCGCACTTCCAGGAATGATTATATTTCAAATTTATTTTCATTTTTTCACGCTGGTAGACAAAGCCCGACGTTGAGTTCGACACTCAACACGCAAATACCTCGATTTCGAGCAGAAAGGAGTGAATAGAGTATCTTGACATTAGGTTGTCTCTGACTATTCTGCTCGTTAAGATAATAACCGTAAAGCTGCTAATAATAATTACATTTACATAATATGAAAAAATCTCCTCTGATTATGAATATGAAAAAATCCCTTTGGAAATAGATAAAAGCATACCAACATATAATTGAGAAATTGATTTGTCGAAGGCAAATTATGATATGATTAAGAAAATGAAAATCGCTATATTTTTAGTATTCGACCTAGTTTAGTATATTACATATGTATTACAGTCAGTTATTAAGGCGTAGTTCAGTTAAAGATTGTTCAATTGAAGCAAGGATTACTTTGCAATCGGAGCCTATAATCTTCTGGAAAGTAATTATTATTTACCTTAAAACTGTCTTTTCACAAGTCCTGGATGTCGCAAAGTAGCTGAAAGAATATCTAGTAACAAGTCACTATATTTTGCTCTACTTACCTTCCACCTCCTTTAGGGACATTTAAATTAAATAAATAAAAACAGTGTAATACCCCAAAGCCCACAGTCATTATGATTAGTCAGAATAAAATTATATCCAAATAATCACTTGTAATATAAAAACCATGCTAAATGTAGACAGTACCTATAACAGTAGGTATATTTCACATGGCAAAATTGTGTATATGTATATACTTGTATGAATATAATAAATATACTCGAAAATGTTCAAGCTTGTAGACTTTGCTTGCATGTATAGGAATATAGAATTGAGTAGCAAACAAGTAACAAGCAAACCGCGACACGGGACCACAGCACAGATAATGGAATATAATATTTGAAAGTGATGTTTCAGGAAAATTTCGCTTTTTTTATCTAAAAGATTAACATATTTCAGGAATTCTTATTAATTTACAAATAAAATTCATACTAGATATATTAAAATAATCAAATCTGTTAACAGAGTGAATGAAAAACTTCAGTAATGAATAAAAAGAGCTTTTTTAATTACCTATAACAATATGATCGTAGGATTTGCACTTAAAATCCAAATGGAGATATTTGTTGAATAAGACTTTGTAGGTATTCGCTAAGTGGCAGTGTCGTTTTGCAGTGTCTCAAGGCAAGTGCTCGGGCGGCGGCGGCGGCGGCGGCGGGGGCGGGGGCGGGCGCGATGGCGGTGCCGGTGCGCGTGTCCGTCACGCCGCACAAGCGACGCTACACCTACTACAACAAGATGTTCAAACCCATCGCTTACATGTTGCCTCAGCCGCTTAGAGTGTCTTTAGTTTAGTATACACAAATATGGAAGTCACTTGTTCTCGTATACCACGAGGGGGACGATTAAGATATTGTAAAGGTACTTACGGTACACCGTCACGTTAATTGACACTAAATAATAGTGGCTTGAAATAAATAACCCGGACAAAGTTCACAAAAATATTCAACTTTTCAATTTTTCAAGAAAGAAATCAATGAGTATCTTCCTATGTAAGAAATATCTTTTGCGTTACTTTGGTTATTGTTATTGAATAACCAAAAAAATATTTGGAAATATCAAATTAATAACTATGTAGCAGTACAACATTCTAGACAATATGAACTCTGTGTTCTCTGTTAACATTATTTAGTTATTATATTAAATCTGAATAAAATCCTGAGAAAAACGAAAGCGGCATAATTCACGACTCGTGATGAATCCCCCTCACGTGACGTGTTAAGTAATTTCCGGTACTGGCTAATGTGTTCTATCGCAGCAATTGGCAATATTTGCACTTCCGTCCATTGCGATAATAAATTAATTTTTATAACATTACATTGTTTCATTTTCTGTTGGTAATTAAAACGTCTTCATTGTAGCAGAGCGGGTATACGAACGAATGAACGAATTTGAGGAAATAATAATATTTTAATTATTGTCATTCGCCTCGATCCAGTAAAACAAAACAAGTCGTGTTGATTACCAACAAGTCGAAACCCAGTCTGATCTCGAATTCAGATCAAAAACCTAGAGAATTTTACATTTTTTTCCTGAGCAAAAAAAGAACGAAAGCAAATATAAAAAAGTTTGTAGACTGGTCTTTAACTTCTTTTGTAAATAAAACACCGTTTACAATTTCAGATTTATTTAAATATCTATAAAATAATACAAATAATTGGTAATACTAACGTACAAAATATAATAACTCATTAAGGAATGAATGAATAAATGCATATCATAAAATTTCCAAGTTACTGGACTATCCAATAAGATATGAACATATAGGAGAGAGCTTCCTTTAACATATCACTAAGATATGGTTGACAATTTCTATTGTTTAGAAATTGTAAAATCATGAACAAAACCGAACGCACCCAATTCATACATAATTTACACAGTACTTATTCAAAACTTTTATTAAAATTTTAATAAAATACAATTCTCACAAACAACTCTAAAATTAGGCATTTCTAAGTGAATTAAACCTTTATTTTTTATGTTCTAGAAATTTCTTTATATCAAGTTTAAAAAATCATTCGAGACAAGAGATTTAAAAAGATTTATTTGAAATATTAAAAGCCTTAAAGACAGGAATGTGATCCACAAGTGAAGTCAAATGAAGGTGTCAGGCATGTCAGCTTGGTTCCATAAACTATACAAACACAACTTCTATTTATTATATGTAAAAACATTACAATACATTTAAGTTATTAAAACTTTCAATAGTTTTCTTACAAAATAATCAATTTTAAATTAATCTCAGTGGGATGTATCCAAATTAAATATAAAAGAAGCAATTATACAAACCTTGCTCTTCAAAGGTTATTTTAGATTTTTATAAAGCCTTTATTCTGATTTTCATTAAATTTTGTGTAAAATTTAAAAAATAAATCTTTTTTTTGTCGCAAATGAAACCTCAAGCACAACACTAGTTCATATATAGCACAATAATAGTGAAGACAATGCACTTCCTTAATAAATCTATTTAAATATTGCAAGGTTAAAGCATATTCATAGTCATCAACAAAATTTCATACAAAGAGTATTCTTAGCAACTAAATATACTTAAAAATAAACAGTAAACCTATTCTAGGGTATAAATAAATTTTGGTATAAAATGTCAGTAGCTTATATATGGCTAAGTGTGAAACTAAAATCATCTTATACTGCGTGTTCTAGTTATTAAATATTCAGATTAAATACGACATACGTCTAATATTATATATCGTTATCTACATTTAAATAAATATCGAAATCGTTGGTTACAAGCGAGTGTTTTCTAATATTAAAAATCAGCGGTAACGCGGCAGACGGCAGGTATAAGACATAGGTAGCGAGTTCAGACTTATAGGGGATAGTGGCAATGATATCTATTGATATATTTTTTTACAATATGGCGGAGACATTTCGTTTCACACAGAGAACGGCAACCAAATTTATTACAATTTGGCACACAAAAAACACTGTAAAATTATTTACGAAAAAATATTACAGGAACAGTTTCAATTTCCAAACGCAAAACTAAACCGAAAGTACCGCATGTAATTTGAATAAAAAATGTGCCGGGCGCTCACTTCTTCTTGCTCTTGCCCAGCGTGAGCGTGTGGTGCGCCTGCGCGCTCTGCTGCTTGCGCCGGTTGAACTCCACGGTGTCGTCCTCGATCTTCTTGCGCAGCTCCTCCAGCCTCTTCTTCTCGTCGGTGTGGTCGCGCTTGAGCTTGTCGAACTTGGCGTGCAGCTCCTTCTCGGCCTCCTTGAGCTCGGCCTCCTTCTCCTTGACGCGCTGCACGAACATCTGGCGCATCTCGTCGTCCTTCTGCTGCAGCTCCAGCAGGTGCGCGGTGCGCTTCTGCTCGAAGGTCTGCTGGAAGGACACGGGCTTGTTGTTGTCGTCGACGTCGGAGAAGCCCATCTGCGCGAGGCGGCGGCGGCGGTACAGCTCGTAGTGGCGCGCGTGCGTCTTCTCGCGCATGTCCTCCATGTTGGTGCGGATGAGCATCTCGCGCAGCTTCACGAAGTCGCAGTGCGACTCGTTCTCCACCTGCACGGTGCCCCAGGGGTACTGCCGCGCGCGCACCGTCTTGTTGCCGATCTTCACGAAGTCGGTGCTGCCCACCACGGCGAAGGGGATGTGCGCGTTCATGCCGGCGTTCACCTCCGACACGGACTCGTCGTCCACCGGGAACTGGTAGATCTCCACGCCGTTCGCGGACAGCTCTTGCATTATTTTAGACTGGAATCACGAAAGCATACATCGTAAATTACTGTGAAAACATTTTAAGTCAGCTACGCTTATTGCATTATTTTACGTGAACGATTTTCAACTCGACATTTTTCCCTTATTTCACAAAGAAAATTATTATTAAAAATAATTATCCTCTTTAAATTAACGTGATTAGTTATTTCATTATTTTTAGTAGTACCGGTATTTGACATTTTACTAACACTAGCTTCACATGTGTGTCGTGCAGGGCAGTCAGAAAGGACGGAACATAACTATTTATTCGGAATGACTCACTACTTTCTTTTTTCCTCTTTCTACAATCGTAGAAACGTTTGAACCACCTCAAAAACATGCCAGGCAGCCTGCATTGCTAAAGTATCGGTTGTATTTTCAACAGTTCTTTATAAAAGTTGTTAATACATATTAAAATATATAAATAATTTACCTTGAACTTCTGTAATTCAGTCTTCGAGATGGTGTCAGCCTTGGCAATGATGGGGATGATGTTTACTTTAGTGTCCAATTTCTTCATGCATACGAGATCGATAGATTTCAGGCCATGCCCTGAAATTATTAATATATAATATACTTTTTATTTTCTTTATTTCACTCTACGCTTTATCCCTTGCGGGGTAGTCAGAGAGTACGGAGCGCCAAACGCTACGGTCTCTGCATACCTCTTTCGCCTCGTCCACAGTCCATAATCCTCTTCATACAAATTTCTCCCAAACCACCTGAGCTCGTTCTTCTTCATTCTTACTATTTGCTATTTGCACTTACATCTGCCATTCTGCGTATCTCTTCGCTGCATATACGGTCAGCTAAACTGAATCTGCATATCTGACGAAGAGATCGCATCTCTACTGCATTCGTCTTTCTTTTATTCTTCTTTTGACACACCCATGTCACATCAATGCGGCAGCAATACGCCTTTTCACACTCATTTCGTATCTTCCATCTCTACTAAACATACTTCTCAGATATATCACCTCATTCTATCGTTCTAATATCTTTTTATGTACCCTAATTTTGCATTCCATTCTTTCTTCTTCTCTTTCAAATACTAGAATCTTAGTTTTACTCGCATTCAGGTTCAGACCATTTCTTTCACACCCTTCTTTCAGAGTGGTGACCAATGCCTGTAACTCGCATTCTGATGATGCAATTAGCACTGCATCATCTGCGTACAACAGACAGTTATCTTTCGTTACTTTCTTTCCCTCCTTGGATACAACTATCCAAATACAAATTGAACAGCCAAGCTAACATGGCGTAGACCTGTTTGACAAACTGATAGCCCTATAGCTTGCACAGTCTACCCGTTAACCTTTGCCTTTATACAAGAGCACGATGATTGCGCCTCGCCAATCATTCGGAACCTCTCCCGTTTTTCAATATAAATTACATAGAAAAAAGAACAGGTCCAAGATGCGCGGCCCACCATATTTGATTATCTCTGCAGTAAATCCATCTACTCCCACTGCCTTACCACAGTTCAGACTTCGTATAACACTCTACTTCTTTTATACCGATTTCGCCATCTGCTAAATATTCAGCATATTGCTGTCGCTTGAGATAAAGGCATCATCACATTCATACATCTCCTTGGAAAATTCCGCCTATCGTTGCAAAACGTGTGTTCTATCTGCAACTATTTCACCGTCCTCAGAAAGCAGCCCATTCATTCTACAGATTGGCGAACAACGCCAGAAAAGCTTCGTGTTTTCCCAGAAATTATTTGTAAATCTGTCCGTCTCTTTCATGCTCTGACTTTTCACGCTTCATCTTTATCAGTGCTTTCGTTAGGTGCTTTTGCAACTTATATTCTTTCTTCTTAATCTCTCTCATAATATACTTAACTAAATACGTTATTCGCATTTCCGTGTGTTACTCAATTTGTAACCTTAACGAATATGTTTAGTTAGAATCTGATCCACTGCGCTACGATGGCTTCAAGACAACTATTGTAGTTTTAGTTAATAAATAAATTATATAGCAACATCATAAAATAATTCAGTAAACATTCTTCTAACAAACTTTGCTTTTAGTAAGTACAATATCATTTCAATTAATTCAATTTATATATTTTAAAACAAAATCTTGACAACTTATAAACCTACATTTCATACATGTCAAAGGAAGCATTATGTTTACTTTGACGCTATGACCTAGTCCCTAGTTTATTGATTGTATTGTAGTATGCTCTAAGAACAAAGCCATACAAGTGATTGTGTAAATATGTAACAAGCACATGCAGAATCTGCAAACGTGTCGCTCTCAAACACGACAGCAGCGCGGGAACTGCGCCACGTGCAAATGTGATTAGAAACGTTCGTTATATTATATCGCGTACACAAATGTTAAAACACGTTATCAATGGAGAGCGACTTCAGATGGGAACAAGTAACGTCTGAATATGTATCGAAATTATTCGTATGATAAACACAATGGATCTAGTTGCATTATGTTTGATATATATTTTTTAAGAAAAAAAATGTCTAATTTTTTTTATTTATCTTTACACTTTTTATCGCACATAGCAGGGTACACAGAAAGTACCCAGTATCAAAACACTTCGCTTTCCACCGAATTCGAGATATTGCGTGTTGAGTGGTGCGCGTGCGATTTAACGCCGCACTTTGTTACCAGAGCGAAGAAGTGAGAATAATCTACCGAGAGATCGAACCCACAACCGATCGTTACAGTCAGACGCTGTCTCTCTGCGCCACGGCCGGCCTCGAAATGTTTAAACAAAAGTGATCTAGTTGTGTTATATTTTAGTTGTATATATTTTTAAAACACGCGTAATATTACCTTTACCAGCATGTGTATAGAAAATAAATTTCTTGCAACGTTGTGCTATACGCAATGACCGATTTATTCGAAAATTTGCAATTATGTTCGAAAATAGTGATACAATATATTATATATTTTATACATGAATATTGTCAGGATAATGAGAACATAATTATATATGTTTATTCATCAATATTTAAATTGCAAATACGTTAGCGGTTTAAATTAATTTAGATTAGAATAAATGTATTTAATGGTTAAATCACATGATTGATGAATTAAAAAGATAAGTCACAGGATGAACGAAATGAATACAATTGCAACGGATGTTTGACATCCCGCGCCATTTAACGCACGTAGAGGCGTTCATTGCTCGATTCATTTTGCGCATGAATACGTGAGTATATATTGCATTTTGACAAATAGCTTTCATAATATTTTACTATTTTTAAAGAGCTATTCCACATTTAGGATTAAAAAACATTATTTAAAAAAGCCGTGGGATTAGAACCCGCGCCTTTTGGACGGTTTGCAAGAGGCGCGGGTTTGAATCCCGCTGTGTTCAAATTTTTATACGTTTTTTTTAAAAATGCTTTCATAATAATCTCACTAATAGGCATCATTTAACTGTACTAAGACAATATCTTCTTTTTCTTCAATAAATATAATATTAAAAATTAAGCAAAATATAAGTTATAAGTTTGAGGCCGGTCGTGGCGCAGTGGGAAAGCGTCAGACTACAAACGCGATCAGTTTTGGTTATGACTGCCACTCGGGGGATTGATTATGTTTAAATTATTTTCATTTCCTCGCTCTCGTAATATTAAAGTGCGGCGTTGAGTTTCGCCAACACGAAATCAACTCGAATTCGGCGGAACGAGGCGATAGGTAGTATACACTAGGTATATCTTGTCTATCCTGCAATGCGTGAAGCTAAAAAAAGGATATTTTATAATCTTGCATCATTTCTCTGTAACATTTACATATAACATTATTTATATGTAGGTATGTATGTATGTTTTCTTGCAACAGCATACGTGTATATACATAACAAACAAAAATAATTTATCATCAGAAACTATTAATTATATCCCCAGTGTCGTAATATGGTCGACGGTCGTTATCTTTACATAAATAGTGAGCAAAGTGTACGAGGAGCGCTCTACATTTGCGAAGGCGAAGTAAAAGTATGGATACACCGTTATCGAACAATCGTAAAGCCGCCGCATACGATGTGACTTCATTATTCGAATGCACGTACGAGTTATTGCAGCTAAAGGGTACTTAGCTGCAATGTCGATAATTACTATGTCCACTGTTGAAGTGCTTTAATAAGTATTTTTTTAGTTCTAACTTATACTTCTAACGTCATACACATGTTAAGAAAATAACAAAACAATAAATTATACAAAAAAAAGTTTCATATTATAAATAAATAAAGATATTTTAGTATTAATAATAACGCAATAAGAAATAATATTTACGTGATTATTATGATTAATGATACAATTAAATTTATTTAAAAAGTGAAGCTTTGAACAATTTTTAATTGAAAAATAAAAATTGACTTTGACTTTATTCAATAAAATTATTTATTACTTGTTTTGAAACTAAGGATATTTTTATATAAAAATACCAGCTTTAAAAAGTCATTTCTATGAAATATAACGAAAAAAAAACAAGGTAAATCAAATGTACAATCACCCTAAAAGTAATTCATAGAAGTATATACACAGTAGTGTGTCACGCGCGCACTCGCGCTGAATACTTGAACGCGTTACTTGTACCCAAATATAATTTATTGAATGTCAAGGACACTCATGAAATGCCAGTTTAGTAGAGCAAAGGCCTCATTGCTTAGAAAGTTGGATCGGAAACCTATTTCTAGATTTAGGTTGAGAAAGTTTTGAACCTTTCTATTGAGAACAATTTGTAAATTTTATTTAATTTAAATATTCAAAACTTTTACACCTTATCTGTCTCCTGGAGATAGAGAGCTGTTTACTTTCCACTCGCTTCTGGTGATATTTATAGACATAAGAATATCATACTTGATCTTACTAGAATGAGAATTGTACTTACAACATTTAATCATACAGTTAAATAGTCACACCATATCAATAGACAGCTTAAAACTTTAATAAACTTGTATATTTACCATTTATCAGTTATCACTTAGCTTCACACTTTTATCCTGTATATTAGGTTAGACAGGAAGTAGAGCAAAGAAATGAAAATAAATTAAATATAATTATTGTTCTAAGCCAGAATGGATCCCACAACAAGATCGCATTTACAGTTCTTATTGGTATTGTAAATTACAAACCTGTAGGACAAATGAAGTACAAACAGACATGCAGACGGCTGTCATGATATGTGGGCAAAGCACGCTTGATTTTGAGCTCTTCCTGTAGAAAAGCTTCAAACTGGGCATCTATATAGTCCACCACAGCTTTGAAACTGTCCTCTTTATTTACTTGATCTCCATATCCCACTGTGTCGCAAATTGTGAGCTAAAATTATACATATTAATGAATGACAAACATAGTAATTATAATTAAGTAAAAAACCCAGTGAGATAGCATCTGACTGTGAACCTGATTTGTTCTAGATTCAATTGAAACTCAGGGGAAAGGTTACTTTCATTTCTCCATACTGGGAAAACAAACTAAAGCATCATGTTTGCTACTCCGAATGTGTGAATCTTTTATTATAATTTATAATACTGTTTGAATAAGGTTACATTTTATTAGCATAGTTTTGTGATTGAAATATTGAGTGTTGATAAAAGTATCATCACTTTGGTAATTGTTTACTTACTTTTAGCCTAACATTGCTCTCTTGAAGTTCATATGTATGTGCTTTCAACTTCACAGTAGGCAAGTTGTGAGGGCTGGGCGTTGACTCAAAGTTTGTGTTAAACAGAGAATCCATAAGTGTTGATTTACCCAAGCCTGTCTCTCCTATTAGAACGGAATAAGATTAATATCAAAATTATTATTATTACTACTATAATAATAAAATGAATCTACTCGAACAACAATAAATTTAAGATAAAAATGTTTCCTTATTCTAAAATAACATATATACAATACATACAATCTGGTCTAAGAGGAAATTAAATTACTTTATTTTATTAATATGGTTTATAGAATACAAGTAATCATCCAAATACAAATATTTATCACAATAAAGCAACAAACAATTACAATAGAGCGAGAGATAAGTTATAAGTAAGCAGGTGATTAATAATGATTCATTATTCTTACCAATACATAGAATGTTGAATACAAATCCATTTTGCACACTTTTATTCACGAGCTGATCAGGCAGGCTGTCGAAACCGACATGCCCTGACAACTTGAGTGTACGCATCGCGGGCTCGATCTAAATGAAATATTACAAAGTACATATTGATATTAACCCGAACAATGTTTTATCATTTTTTAACAATCGCTTCAACATATGATTGTTGTGCCAAACAAATTTGTTTGTTTTATGAATTGCATCTAAAGGCATTTCTGCTGTGGCGTTCCAATTAAACTGAATATTTGAATGATTAAATATAAACAGCAATCTTACGGAGAACGCCCAAACGGTAGGTTTACGATATAAATATTATATAAAAAGTGCCAGAGTAACTCACTTACGATGTATTGAAAATTTATGCAAAATATACGTCTAGCCAGCTTATATTGTCGAATTATAATATTTATTTTTGATTAAATCTTACCTTAGTCGGCTCAGCATCAATGGCCGCCATGTTTCCTTGACAATCTGTGACTAACACTAAGTGAAGTTAGTTGGTCATAGAATTACGATAGTTTTAAACTTCAAACATCAGTACAGGCAACATGACGAACCACAAGACATGGTAGTAGATGTTTTATAAATTTATTATCACTTGGAATATAATAATTAAAGACATTTTTATAAGTTATTAACATATGTAACTTAAAATTACCTAATGTTATTAGGTATTATTTTCTATTTGAGTTTAATTTTAAATGGTAATCTTAGTGACATATTGTTGCAACATTTAAGTAGAAAAGAAGCAGTGAAGAAATAATTTATATTTAAAATATTATATTTTACTATTTTTAAAGTATAATTAAAATAAATATTTGTTCCGTTTACTAATAAAATATTTAATGTGATTAAAATTATTTAATTATTGATTAGTGGAGAGGTAACATTTTAATTTTTTTAATTATGGCAACACTGCCGAATCCCAAAATGGCAGAAAGCGACATTGGTGCGTTATCATGTGAGCCGATGAAATGATGTTTTCTTGAATTATTTCGTCGCGAGTGAATTTTAAAATTGTGTATCAGTGAATTGTGACATAGTGAACCATGGCGGATTTAAAATCACCGCCTTTTAGTGACATTAAAAGACCTGAGGAAGTCGTCAGGATGACGACTAACGATAGTCTGAAATTTGCAGTTCTTATCGGGCTGATAGAAGTCGGACAGGTAACCAACCGGGAGGTGGTAAACACTGTTCTACACCTGGTGAGTACTAACGAGTCTCCTCATATTAATAAAATAATGAAAAGCAGCACATAGCGCCTTAAATCTTATTGGAATCGACTTAGAAAGGTTGTTGCAACTCAAACAAATTGTAACAAACTAATATTGTGCAGCTTATAGGGCCTATACTGTTAAGCTTGGTTTTATCTTAATATCCACATTAAATCCAAATTATTAAGGATGAAAAGCCGCGTCTATTTTCATTGTTTTTATCGATCGCGGTAAATCGTGAATCGTAGGATCGCGCCGACCTCGCGGGCACCAGCGGCCGGCGAGTGTTTGTTTTGATGAGTCTATTATAGTTTTGACGGTGTTGCTTAAGTGTAAATATAAAATAAACACTGTCTTTACTTTAACATTATATCGATAAAATGGAAAGCATTAGTGTACTTGCATTATATTATAAATATTTACTTTCTAGGGAATGTATACATTGACCAATAAATGTTATGATGTTCATGTACACTTCACTATAACACACACCTTAGTAACGTAATAGTTAGGTTTACGGATTATCTTAATTAGAAAATTATTCATTTTACGATCGACTTAAAAAAATACCTTTGAAAATTAATTAAACTGCACTAAAACTCAACTATTATTATTGAAGGTCGATAACGATTCGTCTATGTCTAATTTGATTAGTGAAATTCAGATATTTATTTGATTTATTTTAGTACTTTAAAGGTTTTACTATCTGACAAGGATGTTCTTTGGAAAATTTCAAAGCATTAAAACCACTGTAGTGTGCAGTCCAATAAGAAATTGTTACGTAATAGCTGTACGCTATTGTTGTCGCATCTTCAAGAATTCTCCGCTGTCGTTTTTATTATTGTTTGTAGTTTTATCTTCGGAGAATGCGGAATCAAATGGATTCAGCCTCTTTCTGTGAATGTATAGAAGTATTATAAATGCAAAGTAGTTTTGTGTTGTTACTGCCTTTTACTATTAGACAACTTAGACTTTAATGATTAATTCATTATTAATTTATAAAAAAAATAATTTATAAAAAAATAATATTCAAATTTTGTGTATAAATTATATCGCGTTTTTCTCACGAGACAAAAATAATTTTTTAATTTTAATCATTCTGATAAGTGGGGATCGAGTCCATAACTACAAATTTAAAGTCTAAAAATTTACTTAAATACGTTTTAAATGGCGAACCCTAATACCGCACTACTTTTGTGCAGATCACAGAAATATGTGTATTATAAATATAACTTTCTCTATTTCTCGATTTTATAATTTCACATTTAATCAGGTATCTAAACATGACAACTTCAACGCGATATTATTAATCAATCAAGTCCAAGTTTCGATTGGTATTAAATATATTAAATTTATTTTATGCACACTTAATTATCTAGTCGTAGATATTATGATAACGATTATATTGCTTATAAAATATAAATGAAATTCATACATTATATTTAGAAAGTTGGTAGATATAAGGTAATAAATAATTTGTTTTTTTTTAGCTTCACACTTTATCCCGCATAGCAGGGTAGATAGAAAGTACCTAGTGTCAACACACTGCGTACTTCGCTTTCCACCAAACAATTTGTTAGACCGATAAAAAATTGACATATATGTATTTAAAATGATTTTATATAATTTGTTATAACTATGTTCAATAAATTATAAAAATAGCATTTTTTATAAAAAAAAATTACAATTTATAAATACAGTGTAAGAAGGTTTGAATCTGAACCTCTTTAAGTACAGGAAAAAATATATATTTTTTATTATTATTTTAACCATATTGACCCAGCAGGGCGTACAATGTTGTCACAATCCTGTCTCGGGAGAACGACTATACTTATTTGTTTTCATTTTCCCTCGCTAATATGAAACGTAGCGTTTGGTTTTCCACGCAGTGTCAAAATACTCAAGAAATGTATAAAAACTTAAATTACTATAAATTACTAAGTATGTAGTAAACATTCTATATACTTTAAAAAATTCTATTAATTATTTGGTAAAGATTAACATTTGCTTATTCATGGAATTAAACGTCCGTTTTTCCCGTTTTGCAAGCTTCGTAATAAGTAAGATGATTGATAGACGAGAAAAGTTTTACACGAATTTGTAATAAGTTAACTTATGAATAATTAATCGTTTAAAAATAATAACATTTTGGTCTAATTACTTTCTTAATATACATGAAAAAGCTTGCTCGTCATATGTTTTTGTGAAATTAAAAGTAGTGGTAAAACACTCTGTTCTCTTATTTTTCCTATATAATATTATAATCTTTTAAAGGCTAACCGCATCCGACAAAAAGTCCTTTAAACTAATTACCATACTTTCCCCCACTACGTTCAAAATATATTACCTAATGTTACGAAGTCGTCTGAAATTTTACTTCACTTAAGGTACAATTGAAGTCCACAGCTGTTGCCCCGAGTATGTCAAATTGTTTAAGAAGAACCGTGTGCTCCGTAAACTTCATGTGTTTAGTTAATTAGAGTACTGGGACCTTGGAATTGTTCTACGAGTATTTTCTTATACGCTTAGTCGTAGTTAGGGACGGCGATACTGTAGTTAATGTTAATTTACTCAGCTTTACTTTATCAGCATCGATTTCCATTGAATTTAATGATAGTCTCTGAGTGCAGCTCCTTTACACTTAAGTAGTCCTTTGTAATCTCTATACGCGTAGGTCGTTGATGGAATGCTTTATTCCAATTAAGTAAATTTTGCTACAAACAGTTTGCATTGTTTGTGTATTTTTTCTTTTCTTTAGTGACATAGCATTAGATTTTACTTGTGAGTTTAGTATTTTTAACTGTACCTGTTATCTTTACATTTAGATTGATATTGTTATCCTGTATTTTTAGTTCAAATAAGGTTTTTTTAATTTTTTTTTGCTTCACGCATTTTTTATCCCGCATAGCAGAGTAGTCAAAAATTACCCCGTGTACATTTTTGAAAAAACGTATAAATAGTACCCCGTGTAGTCAAAAAGTACCAAGGGGTGTCAAAAAGTACCAAGACACTCCGTACTTCTCTTTCCATCGAATTCAAAACATAGCCTGTTGAGTGGTGGAACTCAACGCCGCACTTTACTACTAGAGCGAGAATGTGAAAACAATTTTAAATATAATCACGCCCCTGAATGGATATCGAACCCATAAATTATTATTCAGTATATACATATTTCTAATAATATATAAGTAAATACTAGATTTGGCACTAGGGAGATTACGACATCACCTTGGCGTCTGAAGGCTTATTTTACAGTGACGCAATATTTGAGGAAAACGTGGGCGTCTTGCCGCATGGAGAAATAAGTAAAGGGACACAGAGCGCCTTAATAAACGCAATAGACGATATTGTGCATGGATGCAAATTTTATTATTTTATGTATTTGCCTGATATTTTTGATGCAAATAATTGAACGGTCTTATAAAGATGCACTAAATATGTAATGAGTTATAAATAAATTGTTTTTGTAGAATATATTGCACATTTTTATTTGATAAACTGAAATTATAATAATGTTATAAATTTGTTATGAACAATAATCTCCGATAATATTATAAGGTTTTTGATACTTATCTTAAACTGTAAAATATTAGATCTCGAGCGGCAATGTGTTAATATCTCTGCAAATTAAGAAACAGAGTTATCTTTCGTAGTTAACAAAAAGAGGAAGGAAATATATAATTATTTCACATTTGCAAAAGAAGATTGTAACGTTTTGTCGAGCTTATATTTATTATTTAAATAAAAAATTAAAAAAAAATCTTGTCAATACATCAAGTCGTTTTCTCTCGATAAGTGTATCTAAAGCATAGCAACTTCACATTAGTGTCAATAAGTAAATATAAAAAACAATGCTCTCCTAGTAAGGCGATGCTAACAATACTGCGTCTCTATAAACATCGTTTACGTCACTCCGTGCACCGTGGACGGCACATGAATATAAAAATATTAAATACACATGCACCATAAGTACCATAATGTGTTTGCGTGAAGGACGAAACTAATGTCGCTTTTTTATATAAAATGAAAATATACGTATTATCATGGTGTGTACATTATATTGTTGTATGAATATTTATCTATATATATTAGTGTTTGTGAATATTTTTTTATATTTTTTATTTTTTTAAAAATATTTCGCTATTTCATATTGGTATATTTTTTTCATAATATTAATTAATTCATTGATTAAAATTCAGAAAAGAAACAAATATAGATGATGCTACTTTTCAAAAAGATATTATTTATCTATATATAACCTTCTAACCAAGATGATATATTTATTTAATGACATTAGCACTGCTAGCCTGACTGACTTGTCTGGCCAAATAATGCATTGCAAGTCTTACATTACTGAATTCATGCGAAAACAAACATAATAATAATACCTCAAAATATATTTTATTTCATTTATATTTGTCTCACATGGCTAGTTTGCGCTTGATCATCACATTTACGGAACACGGAGTGATTTGACACTGACCGATGTCATTTCCTTTAACGTATTTTAACTATTGGCAATTGTTGACTTTACCACACCAGTTTACTGGTTTTAATTTATTTAATATGTATAATATAAATATGTACCATAAAATAACAAATACTATTAACTAAGATCTTATTGTGCTCATATATATTTTATATTTGTAGGTATATTATGTGGTTTATGTATTTCAAATAACCACTCAATGCGGCTTCGCGCGCTTGTAGTACCATTTAGTTCACAGCTACTTGCTATATGCAAGCCTTGGCTGCTTCTTTACTTTTTAATCGCTGTGCGAAAGGAAAGCTTTGAATTTTCTCAAAGATTCATTAGAATCGCCGTCATAGCAAAGTTAGTTTACTTGTACAAGCGATGTAGGTTTAAGTTTTTTTTAGTTCAATCTCGTTAGAAAAAATGCGCCGTTGTATACAGTCACTTAATGTAATTTAATTATCTAAATTTTATTTTATATAAAGATCTTTATTGTGTTAATCTAACAAATAATAAATCAACTGTCTGCCAGTATCGCCAAAATCGGTCTTGACATTCCGGAGATTACCCAGAACAAATAAATAGACACAATTGTAAACAATGTTATTTTGGTGTATGTATTATTGTCTTCGACCCAACCCTATAACGCTGGGTGTGCCCAGCGGTGGGCGTTACAGGGTTGGCCAGGCCTCAAAGATTCTGACGACGACTGACTTCCCGCATCGAGCGTCAT
Organism: Dryadula phaetusa; assembly: GCA_032432895.1. Lineage (NCBI taxonomy): Eukaryota > Metazoa > Arthropoda > Insecta > Lepidoptera > Nymphalidae > Dryadula > Dryadula phaetusa. The sequence goes on along the minus strand of JAOYRS010000080.1, from coordinate 9,927,678 downwards.
CCGGCGACATTGATCAGATCGTCTCGCCATATACCGTACATACATATAATATATTAAGAAATTATTATAATGTAAGATTTTTTCCAATACATATACAGTGATTTGAACCTAAATTATGTAAAGTGTACCACACCTTGCAATCAGTGAGTTAGTTGAAACCCTAACGCAATAAACACTCCTACAACCCTCCGTGAAAAATTTATGCATCGTTGCCTTTTCTAAAGGGCAAAGGGTTGCCGTCACTGACATAAAATTATCATTGGTCCGTTCGTGATAGGAAAATATACTTTTAAAATTGTATTTGAACGTTAAAAAAATATGCCGTATTTTAAAAACCATTTTCGCCTATACTCGTATATCTATAGATTGCAGTTTCTTGCAGTAAGCTAGTATGGAACATTGAAATTTTTGTTACTATGAATTCATCAATAAAGTTGTGAACAAGGGGGTATCCTGGGGGGTTACTGGGTTCGCTATTAAGACGGAGGTTTTCTAATCCTTACCTCGCAATATACGAGGGACGCGTGATAACCGTCTATTATAATAAGTTTATTACAGGCACTATTTTACTCAGCAGGGAATAATAAAATGCGTAATAGAACAGAGTTACAATGTCGTAAAATTTGCTAAATTGATTAAATATAAATAGAAAATCGCAATATGTTTTTATTAAAGTATTTATTTATGTACATTTTATGTAAATTATGTGATTAAGTTGAATTTATTATAATTAATAAACGATATGTTAAATATATTAACTTTTTAGTGTTAGAGTTAAAAAGAAAAAAATATTGAATCGCTCTAGAGCCTCGTCCCGCCGTCATCAACTTTCTCAATGATCTTAAATGTCTACTTGACTATGACCTTGCGATGATGCATCGATATGGTTTGGCTTCATACAATTTAAGGGAAATATTATGTAAAAATATAGGTTATAAATATGAGAAGTACGCCATCGTGACGCAGTGAGACAGAGTTGAACGCGGTATTGGGCAATTTGTTTTTGGCTGGTTTGGTAGAGTGCAGTGTTTACTACCACAACTTATACATTATAAAATTTCTCAAAATGGGCTATTTGTTTCGTAGTTCGGATCTTATCGAGTAAAATGTGAGAATAGCGTGTGGGTAACAGAATGTACAAAAGAAAAACAAGATAAAATGTGTACGTTTTGTACTATAGTTATGATTTACTAGAATCTATATATATAAATAAGAAGTAATGTTTTCGCTTCCATATTTCAATGTATATTTATTTGAGGCCGGTTGTGGCGCAGTGGGACAGCGTCTGACTGTAAACGCGATCGGTTCTAGGCTCGATCCCCACTCGAGGCAGTGATTATATTTCAATCAACCCCACTCTGGTAAAGACAATTTGCGGCGTTGAGTTGCACCACTCAACACGCAATGTCTCGAATTCGGTGGAAAGCGAAGTACGGAGTGTCTTGACACTCGGTACTTTCTGTCTATCCTGCTATGCGGGATAAAAAGCGTGAAGCCAAAAAAAAATTATTTCAGTAATAAAGCACCTTTACGTTATACTAAATCCAGTAAGCTTGTGCAAGTATAATGTTAACAAAATTATTTGTAAATAAGTACTTGTTTATTTGTAGCGTTTTTCCTGAAAACAAGTCCCGCGGGAATACGAATGGATATCTATACCAGTGTTTCTTCCATTTACGAAAATTGGTGAAAAATAAATGTCGATTTATATGACTAATTTAATAAGTATATATTTTAAGTCTAGTTTGCTATTGTAATAATATAAATATGCATAAACTATACACATATGTACGTACTACAGTAATTCATTAGCTAATATAATTTCTCTAACTTGACCACGACCTTGTGCTGCATAGATAACCGGTTTTAGCCGGTTCAACGAGCTCCAATCGATCGCTTTGGCTACAATATCGCGTCTATGTTGCGTTTCCGTATTGGATTTTTTATAGCTTCATGCAATTGCGGCTTATTGTTTTCCTCGATACTTAAATTAACGTTGAACATCATTTGATTAACTTATTCTCTTCGTCTTTATATTTTTAAATTACTTTCTATACCGTGTAATGCTAAGCCTTGGTTTTTGTAATATTAAAAATTATCTACTTTCTGGACTTCGATATGTTAGTAAAGATTTTTCTCAAGTATCTTCTTATTTCTCACAGAAACAATTTACAAATATTTTTTGCTTTCTATAGGTGATAAACATTGTAAGATAAATTGCGTATTGAGATACAAGAATGGGAAAAAATAGTAATTACATAGTTTGTTTTTCTTAGTCAAGTCTGAAGCCACGATTTCGCGTTCTTCAATGTAAAAACGAAGAATGTGAGTAAGTATACCAAATCTCTTCAAAATACCCTGTCCTGCTAACATTCACGTCACTTCACTTCATTACTCTTAGTAGCAAGTCACCAGTTATGACAGTGGGTATTTTATTTTATTTTCACCCATGTATTACTTTGTGCTTATATTCAATTAATGAAATGAATGAATATTCTGAAAAGGCCAATCGAATATCTAAATATTTATAATAGATAAACCATAGTTTCCCATTAATTATTAACAAATAATTTTCTTTGCTATCAAAAGGCGAGAAATAATTTTAATGCGAGTACGAGCTAGCTTGCGTGAGAAATTGTTATCATTTAATAATTGACGTATCGAAATAATCCTTTTAT